>RJWM01002189.1:0-10000 GCA_004363535.1 Dasyprocta punctata | reverse complement strand
GCTCAAGTCTAGAACTATAACAAAATGGCTCATTCCCCTTCTCTTTGCCAAGGTGAGCTGCTTTACCCTGCCCTGTACTAAGTATGTCCTCCCGTCTGCTCAATGTCAAGCAGCAAAAAAGATCCAACACAGAGTAGAGTCGTACTTTAACTGAGAAAGCATCAAAATCAGAACCAGTGACACCTAAAGAGGCAGGGAGACCATTACTTCAAGCCTTTCCCAAGACCTGGAGTGGCTTTTCATTTCTAGTGTGAATACAAAAAGCTTGGACACAGCTCTCAAAGTCTTTCTCCTTCCTCTGCACTAGAGTAAGGCTCTCAGGCCAATCACAACTGCACTGCCCCAAAAGGATTTGGACAAAACCTGGACTGAAAACCTTGTGACAAATTCTCAGCTACTCATTAACAGTAGAAGCCCTGCCTTCATAGGAGGAGGCACCACTCAGCTACACATGGCGGCTCAGAAGATCCTGGACTCACCCCACACCCTGTGTACCCAACCTATACAATAACAGTATGACAGCCCCAAGCCAATTGTCTCTGAGCTCTATTCTTTGTATGTGCCACTTTTTCCTTCACACTGTGAAGCAGGAAGCATGTTACTGCGATGCGTTCACTGTTCATTTTGTTAAAGAAGTAAACTAATACCTGTGCTGCTGACATGCGTAACCAATGCCTCTTATCAACCAGAACCAAAACCAAAGCCAAATTCTAGTAATTCACCAGAAAAATCAAAGCATATTGAGCTCCATTCATGTAAGACAGCATGCTTTACATTAGGCACACAGCATGGTAAAGAACAAAATAATAGATCTGGTGAGAACATACCACATATAACAATCTCATGAGGATCAACAACTCTGCACTCTCCCGTTAATCACTTTAGCTAGGGACAGGCATTAAATGTCAAGTGCGTTTTCAAAAGAAAGTGTTATCTAAATTAAATCTGTATCTGGTTTCCCAGGAAGTTTGTCCTGGTAGCTCACCTACTACCAAGAACTTAGTTGAGTGTCAGACTGTGCTTGTCTGAGTCTTCACGGCAGAACCCTTTGTCCAGATCAGCACCCTGCTGCAATACTGAGCGCGCTGGGCACTGCATGGCGCACTCTTTTCACACCCATTCAGATATTTTGGTTCTCAGATGAGGGACGCTGCCAGAGGGGGCCAGCTGCTCAGGAGGCTGCAGCAGGCTAGAGGAATAGTGACCAGCCAGGTGGCTCTGAGAGGCAAAGGGACACACTTCTGACCAGGCGAGGCCCTTGCTCCTTGGGTCCTGGGTAGCCTCTCCGGGGCATCTGCCTCCAGGCTCTCTGTGGGCCACAGGTACCTTGTCACTGGTTGAGGTCAACTTCTCACTCCCATTTTCCTCCAGCAGTGCTACCCGGCCCAGTGCAGGAGGCTGACCACAGAGGCTGTTGATACTCTGCCCCCCAGCCCACCCATCAGGGAGAGAAGGCACCATCTCTTCCTCCCACCTGCCATCCTCATCCACTTTGCCGGACTGGTTTCCCTTAGCGTGGCCCGGAGGAGATGCTCTGACTCCACACTCCTTGTTGATACAGGAGCTGCTCACCCCCTGCCCTGGGCCTTGCCTCCTGCTAATCCTTCCCTGCACACTGCAAACCAGATCTGCGACACTGAGGAGGAAGGAGAGAACATTCATGGTCCAGGTGAAAAGCATCATGATGGACTTCTCCGTAGGCCTGGAGATGTAGCAATCCACCACACTGGAGCAAGGAGAGTGTGTGCAAGAGAAACTCTTAGGGACCACAAACCCAAAGAGGAAGTAATGCCAAGCCCCAAATGCAGCCTCTGTCAGGGTCCGGAAGCACAGGTGGATGAGGTAGCCACAGGAGAAGTCTGGCACACTCAGGGCATCTCTGTCTGACCGGCAGCCTCCCCAGATGGCAAGCTGGGTGCCTTTGTGGAGGACGTAGACACTAAACATGGCATAAGGGAGGAGTACAGACACCCCCTGGACCAGCCAGAACCGCAGCTGGGACACAGGGGAGAAGATGTCATAGCAAACGTTGGCGCAGCCTGGTTGCAGAGTATTACAGATGAAGCGCTCCTGCTCGTCCTGGTAGATTGGGTACCCTGCTAAGATGATGACACCCATCCTGAGCAGTACTGTGAAGAGCAGCCAGATCTTTCCTGAAAAAGAGCAAACAGGAATGGCCTCATCACCACTTCATCAACACATCTCCTGGGAACAATCACTCCATTTCATGGGCTAAAGTATTGACCAGTTCCAGAATTGGAAATAAAACCAACTTAAGATTTTATCTGAACAACAGTTTTTTAAATATTTCCTGGGTGGAGACTGGAGACCAGAGATGTAAGTAGGCATGTATTTAGTCATAGTAACAGTATCAGCTGCCTCATTCATTTGCTATTTATTTACTGAACATTTAGAATGTCTTAGACACTGCAATGAACTTATTTGTAAGATGCTTCCAGATGAGCAGATTTTTGAAGAACATTATACCAACTCCCCACAATAAAATGAGATTGCTACGTGCAACAAACATGTAGTAATAAAAATGAGAACATTATATACTAAAAATGTTTTCGGCTGACTCCACTAGTTTAGACATTTGTTTATAACTTTTAGGCTAAAATTTCCAGAGACAGAAAGTTTGGTAGAGCAAACCAATGATATAAAAAAGATCTTACTCTTCTTATACGAATAAGATTTTTTAAAACAAATTTTAGCATATCCCTGTGACTCTGTAGAGAAAATACAAGCTTCTCATTTCAGTGGCTCCTTTATTTATAACAGTGGCCCACAAGATCCCTATTCAGTCAAGACTTATGTTTAATGTTCTTCTCTGACCCTTAAAATTGGACTCCTTTAACAACACTCAATTTTTCAATAATATCCCCTATTCTATGAAATAATGAGTCTTGTTTTTCTTTCATTTTACATGAATGAATGAACCTAAGAAATCAAAGTAATTTCAAACCCCACTGTCACATCATGGGTCACCTTACTTTGGAACACATTTAAAACACAGCCAAAATCACTTGTAAATCTTATATTTTGTGAAAAGATAAAGCATCATCTGACATTAGGAAAACAAAACCCTATTGTAAATGAAGGAAACTGAGTTCAGTGACAATTATTAGATGATGATGTCAGCAACTTGAACTTTTAGCATGAGGCTGATTTTGTTTAAATTCTAAAAAATATGAAAAGAAAGAATACCAACCACATCTCAGGTACATATTAGCCCCTTCCCCAGTTCCTTCTGCCTTGACACTCAAACATTTCTGAAATTTTACTCATCTATGTCAAAGTCAGAAATCTTTATTATATATTTTGTTAATAACGAGGGGAGCTTGGGGGTATGGTTCAGTGATGGAGCATTTGCCTAGCATGTGCAAGGCCCAGGATTCCATTCCCAGCATTGCAAAAAATAAAATGAAATGAAAATTATGAACTAAACTACAATTGGGACTTGGTTGAGAAAAACCACTAATCTTTACAAATTAAGTTTCAAGCACAAAACCAAAATAAGATACATGAGAAGGAAGCATAATCCAGGCATTATCTTCTCATTATCTTTGACTGTATTGTTTCTTTTCCTGGTAACAAGCCCAAGAAGGTTGCACACAAATCTCTTTCCCACTGGCTTCAGTAGTGAGGAGGCAGCCTGGAAGGGACCAGGCTCTCCCCAAGGCTTCATTCAGTGATGATGGAGCCCTGGTGATCTTGGAGATCTGCTGGTCTCCCAGTTCCCCGTCCTCTAGAAACACACTGGCCTTAGGAGTGACCAGGAAAGCTGAAAACAGGATACGCTCTGACCCTTTGAGACTGGATTCAAACAAAGCAACAAACAGCAAAGCGGGATTTTGGGGTTCTCCCAGCACTCACCCACAATGGTCACATTGCAGTTTAACGTGATAATGAGGAACCCCAGCAAGTCCAAGTTCTCCATGCCTCCGGAACTTGACTGACTCACACGTCTGTGGCCTCCAAGAAGGTGGAAAATCCTTATAGGAATGAATCCGTTTTAGCTACAAAGACTTAGAGATAAGAGTTGGAGCTGTGAAAAGAAAGATTTGAGCCCAGGAGCAGGAGGTGAGTGTTTCTGTCTCCGTGTTGACTGGTTTCCAAGCTGCCTGCCTCCAAGGCAAAGCATTTCTAACAACTGCAGGGACCAGAGTGGCAGAAGTCAGCTCATATTATGGCTATTCTTGCCCTCGTGGGATATTCCAGGCCTGTGGTTGTGCTCATATGTCTCCACCAAGACAGCCAGACGCTCCAGGATATAATAGAAGGAACTACTTTTAGCCAAGGAAAAAAGCTTTGTCAACTAGCCAAGGAGGTTTCTTCATTAAAAAGCCATTTTCCTCCCAGAAAACAACTCCACAATCACCTCACTTATAAAAGAAAACCTAGTGCATTCACGCTGTCTTCTCCATGAGCATCCCAGTGTCCAGGAGGGATTTTGCCCTCACTCTGAATCCCTGCGCTTTGATGATGCAAGCACAAGTCTGCACATACGTGTGTGTCTCAGCACTAAATGATCTCTTGGTTACTTTCTGGTCTCCTATGTGGGTGAGTGAGAGGAGCTCTTCACTCAGAGGCAAACAGTCCATTGCAAAGCCCAGGGCAGGCCCCGGCCCCCTGAAGAGCTGCCAAGTCTCTCAGATGTCAGCATCATGCAATAAGTACTGCATTGGTGGGCAGTACGCATGAAATGAAGGTGTATGAGCCTCAAGCATGGAGAAGTGGCTATAATTCACATCACTGGGATATTAACCCCTCACTGACCTATAGACTGTATCTTTCTTTTGTATCTCTTGGCCCTATCCAGCCCATAGCCGCTGCCATTGAATGTGCTTAATGTGTCATCAAATTTATAACCAAATATCCCCATCTGGACCTGCTGACATCAATCACAGTATCATCAAAATCTTATTATGGAGACTCTCATATCTGGGAGAAATCATGCAAACTGGGGATCTAGCATCAAGATGGAGACTGTGAACTTGGAAAGGAACAATTTTAATTTTACACAAAAAGTCATCTTTACATTCATATGTTTTTCATTTCTAACCTATTCTTGACTTTAGTAATATCCTTAGAAAAATTCCCAGAAGAGGGAGCAACAAAGTTGCTTTCATCTCTACTCACAAGGCTTGATCCCATCCATGGAAAACAATTTGATCTCCTTGAAAGGAACGCTAGTTTTGCTGTATCTTAGTCAAATGCTTTGACTTGACCTTTGAAATTCAGAGAAACTACAATTGGGTAAACATATTGAAACAGTCATAAGATACAAGTATTAAATGAAGACTACATCTGTGTCCTCATGAACTGTTCTTGACATTGCTTTACAAATTGAAATACTAGGATACCAATTACTGAATTTTGCTGTGTGATAGAAATAACCAACCCCAAATGTCAAGCAAGTTAAAATTGCATGACCTTGAACAAATCATTGGAGTATTTCATGACTCAGTTTTCTGAGCAATTAGATGGAAAATAGAATATGACCTTCACCTACTTAGAGTGGTTATGATATGCAAATGAGATCACATAAATGAAAATTCTTTTATAATGCACAGAATGATGCCAGTGCCCGAGATGGGTATACAGCCTTCCCTTCTGTGGGGACTTCCACCTCAAATGTCCCTTTGCTCCAGCACCATCAGGGACTCTCCCAAGCTCAATATGTTTTCTCTCCCTCCTTCAAGTTCATGTCTGACCCTGTCTTTTTTCTTTTTTTTTTTTTCTTTTTTCTCTTTTGTTCTCCTCTTTCTCCTATAGAAGAAATTTTGTTTTATATGGAAATCTTGACCACCATGGCTACCAGAAGCAGGGGAGGAAGATGACAAGGAATGGCTGGGGATTCAAACATTTGACTATGTAGTATGAAATTACTATGGCATCAGTAAGGATGCTTCCCGTGTGGTGTGCAGTGGAGAAAATACTTGTGGGAAGGCTTGCTGAAGCCAGTGCAAAGAAATTCAGTGGGAGAGGTGACATGGATATGGCTAAGTTGTACAAGATGCCAAACTGGAATTAGTTCACGGAGTGAGAGCAGTGAGAAATAGGAAAAGGAACAATAGACCTATATGCTATTTGACCTTACTTTTGTATTTGTTTACCTCTTTCTAGCTTATTGGCATTGGCCAATTATTTAGGCCTTAAATTTGTCATCTGGGGGAATGATACTTAATTTATACAGGTGAGGATTAGGGTTAATTTAAATAAGACTCTAGGAAAGTTTTTGGTAGATAAGAGGTTCTCAAAGAAGAAAATTTTCATTACTTATGGTAGTTATGTTCTCTAAAGTTGCTATAAACACTAGTGAATATTAGGGACTCCTTAGGAAAATACAGGTTAGGTTCTGTGTTAGCTTTCTGTTACTGTGACAAAATACCTGAGATAATCAACTTAATAAGGGAAAAGTTTTATTTTGGCTCACATTTTTAGGAGTTTCAGTACATGGTCACTGGGCACTGTACTGAAGTCTCTGGTAGCACAGTACATCATGGTGAGGGCACATGGCAGAGGAGGTCTATTCACTTCATGATGGCTGGGAAGCAAAGTGAGAGTGAGGAAGGGGTCTCAACATCCCCCTGAAAGTCACCCTCCCAATGACCTAGCCTCCTCCCACTAGGCCCCACTTTTTAAAAAGCTCCATCTGCTCCTAATAGCACCAGGGGTTGATGACCAAGCCTCTAACCTATAGGTCTCTGAGCGACATTCCAGATCCATACTATAACAGGTTCCTGAGTCCCTAGGTCTTAACATTTTCTTCAACCAATAAATATATAACTTTGTTTTGTGTGTGCTTATTGACACCCTGTTTAACATATTATATATACATACATATATATTTGCTACATGTATAGCTCACTCATGTTGAACTCATGGCCAGTAGCCTTATAATTTATTCCTGACTGCAGCTCACCTCACACAGGTCCTCTTTCTATAAGGCCTGTCATGACCTTCTCATGCCTAGAAACACCAGACAGCATTTTAGCTCTACTTAGTCCCTTTCTTGTTGCTAGAGCACGATACACAATACAACTTGAAGAAGGAGAGTTTATTTTGCCTCACTGTTACAATCTGTTTGGCCGGCTCCAAAGCAGAAACAGCATAGTGGAAGAATCTGACTGAGGAAAGCTGCTCACATCATGGAGACCAGGAAGCAGACAGAGCAGGGAGGGACCAGGGAGGGAGCACAACCCTTAGTGACCTACCTCCAACCAGGCCCCAACTCCTAACAGCGAGTCAGCTAAAGCCCTCCCCCACCACCATTCAGTCATCTTCCAAAAGCCCAATTTCTGAGCACAT
Source organism: Dasyprocta punctata (assembly GCA_004363535.1). Taxonomy (NCBI): domain Eukaryota; kingdom Metazoa; phylum Chordata; class Mammalia; order Rodentia; family Dasyproctidae; genus Dasyprocta; species Dasyprocta punctata. Next base: position 2,686 of record RJWM01002189.1, on the reverse strand, counting down.
GAGAGTTTAGGGAATATTCTAGATCTAAAATCATAACAAGCACTATGCTTGGGGACATTTGATACTGTAAAATCACCAACAAAGACTGGAGGAGGAAGTAGCACATAGCTGTAATTTCAGCTACTCAGAAGGATGAGGCAGGAGTGTCACAAGTTCAAGCCCAGACCAGGCAATTTAATGACTTAATGTGATCTTGTCTCTAAATTAAATTAAATTAAGTTAAATTAAACAAACAAACAAATAGGGCTGGGGATGTAGCTCAGTGACAGAGAACTTACCTAGAAGCATTAGGTCCTGGTTTCAATTCCCAATACCATACTCCCCCACATACACACACACACAAAAAAAATCATCAGCGAAAAGCACAAAAATGGAAAAACATTGCACTAAATAGACCACGGGGAAAAGCACCCATATACTGTTCAGTTTCAGCAGGGGGCACGCACGTCCAGGTGACCCAAATGTTTCACTGCCCTGCAGGTGTCCACAAATGACTTCAAAATCACTGAGTACTCATTTGTGGTTACTAACAAATTTTAGTGAGTAGGTAAACTAGCAAATACGGGATCTGTGAAAAATGACAATAGGTTACATTTCATAATAGGGATCCACTGCAGAGAAGTCCCAACAAATGAGTGGGCAGTGAGGCAGAAATGTGTCCCTAGGAGCCCGTGTGGGGACTCAGAGGTGTAAGAAGTGGAGAGGGGGGCCAGGTCCAGAGCCTACCCACCCCACCCTCCTTTAATCAGAAGCCCTCCACTTCTATCTGTATTTGGGCTTGGTCAAGACTTGCCTTGAGTAAAGGACTCAGCACTGAGAAAGAAATGGTAGACAACACCTAGTCTGTGTGAAAATGATGGATGCAGGCAGTCAGATAAAGATTAAGAATCTGGGCTCTGGACTCTGATGGTGTAGATTAAAACCACAATACCTAAACTTTAGAATGACTATGAGGAATAAATGAGAGCTGCTGTCACGAAAAGAACAGTGCTCAGCAATCGCATAGATTCAGTAGTTTAGCCTGCATTCTGTTTACCTGACAAGAACAAGGTACTGGGGAAGGTCCAGATCTTAGAGCTGCCCAAAGGAAAACAACCTGACAGGAGAAAGGTACTCCTCCTCCCATGTTCAAAGTGACAAATGGTACCTAGAGAGACAGAGTTCTATTTCTGGATGTGATGACATTTGTTTCGTTTTGCTCTATGTGCGTTTAAGGCACAGCTTAATTATCCAATCTGAGAAACGAAAGCTTTATTTGTACTCAGGACTTAAATGACTTCCTCAGAACTGTGGGTAGAAAGCAAATGTTCAGCAACTACCAGGACATGAGAGACCAATCATCCCCATACTTGCAGATCAGGAGCATATGTAAATCTGCTCATAAAATAGATTATAACTGACTCCTTTCCTGACAGTCTATTTACTCCTGACCAAGGTAACACAGAGTGAATTCACTATGTGGTCTTCCTCCCAGCACTTCCACGCTAGACTTAGAATAAAAAATAGTACCTTGGAGAAGGAGGAAACTGTTCTCAACTGAAACTTTTCCTGCCCCAAGGTCCCTGGGCTGTCTTTTGGGCTGCATGTTCAACTCTCCCAACTTCACAGTTTCCCAACACCCTCTGCCTGGTGAGTGGTACCCATCGTGCCTCCTGGAACTTACTTTCCAGTTGGGTTGGTTCTTAAAAGCACAGAGATACTGTTTCTCCCTCTTCCAAAGGAGGACTTGCAAGCATGGGTCTCACCTCAAGTAAACGAGGTCAGATCTTTTAAGAGACACCAAAGGAATACAAATCTATCCTCCCAGTCATAACAAAGCGACACATCCTCTCCAAGCCACAGGAGGGCATTCTTGCCAAAGAGGACTCTAACCACTGTAAGGACTGTTATTAACTAAACAAACACTTATGCAAGGCAAACTCAGCAGATGAAGGATGCTGTTCATCAGTCCATTGAACCACATTGCTTAAAGGCACACGGGAGCCCCCAGTGGGAACCCACAGGTCCTGAAATTGTTTCTCAACATGGTAAACTCACAGATGCCAAAATTCCATTTCTCACTAGGGAGAACTCATAGACCTTGAAATTCCATTTCCCTAAAAGGAGAACCCAGACTCCCCAATTCTGTATCCCACAATGGAGAACCCACAGACCCCAAAATTCTGTTTCCCACAATGGTGAACCCACAGACCTCAAAATTTCATTTCTCACCATAGGGAACCCACAGATCCTGAAATTCCATTTGCCTACATGGGGAACTCAGAAACCCCTAACCTCCATTTCCCACAATTGGGAACTACCCATGTTTCTAATTCACTTGGCCCTGTGGCTTCATAGCACATTTTGAGTTACTAAACTGTCCTCAGGTCCTTTCAGCATGAGCAGATGGACCAGATTGTCCCATGCAGCCTGCAGGACAGCATGGAACTCAGTGGAACCACTCTGCATATGAGCTCCATGGCAGTGTCTCCATGGTAGTTCCTTTTTAAAAAATTGTCTAGTAATAAGGATGTAACCAGGGCTTTGTACATCTAGGCAAGTGTTCTACCACTGAGCCACTCCAGCCCTCACAGCTGGATTTATTAACGTAGACTCAGATCAAAATTTAGTCATCAGCCGGGCGTGGTGGCGCACGCCTTTAATCCCAGCACTCGGGAGGCTGAGGTAGGCGGAGCGTTGTGAGTTC
>RJWM01002188.1:0-135205 GCA_004363535.1 Dasyprocta punctata | reverse complement strand
CAGGCCTGGCTTGGGAAATGGTTTAAAACAAAAGAATTGCATACATTTGAGTTTTGTAATCAGGAAAATATAAAATGATCATAGGAAGAAGTATAGGTGTTGCTTGTTAATGAGTCAGCAAGTTTTGTAAAACAAGGGTTTGGCAATCTGAAGCCTCCCAGAGGGCTGAGATCACGGGTATATGCCGCCACACCCAGCATGAAACCCCTGATATTTATTCTGAAACTACCAAATAGTGTACACTCCATCACATACCTGGGTACATACACACACCAGGTAAAATTAACTGACGCTTGATGCACAGGAAGATTCTTCTTTCTAAAGAGGTGTCATTGTCTTCATTTGTTCATAAGTGTTCATGTTATGATCCATGAAAAAACTGGTTTTTAAAAATAAACTTCAATTTAATGTCTTTCAGGATAAGAACATAAGAAAATGAGCATATTTCATCTATACTTGGTAATAATTTAGAAATGCCATGATGGTTTATCAAATAAAGTTGAAGTAATAAGAACCTTGAACTTTCAAAGTCCAAGATTTTGAGGAAAACATGATGATTTTAATTTTTTTCTTTAGGGGAAGAGTTGTGTTTGTTTGTTTGTTTGTTTGTGCTGGGGACTGAGCTCAGGATCTCCAACTGAGCTACTTCCCTAACCCTTTCTATGTGTTCGTGTTGAGACAGGGCCTCGCCAAGTGGCCCAGGCAGGACTTGAACCTGCCGCCCTTCAGCTTCAGACTCCCAAATGCTGGGATTATAAGTGTGTGCCACTGTGCCCAGCATGGGAGAAGAGATTCCTTATGTGCTCTCTAAAATATAATTTACTGGACAGGGGAAAAAAAAGCTCAACTTAGAAAACATAAATTCTGGCTCTTTTTCCAAACTTTCACTAGGCATGAATTTTCATAGTATTAATTTTTCCTCCTGGTGTGTATATCTCAGCTGTGCTTATCTGGATGCATTATTATCCTCCAGAAGTTTATCAAAGTTGTGGTCTGTGGAGTTGACACCACAGTCTGCTGGCTTCGTGCCCTCTCCCAGGCTACCCTGTGGAGCACTTGCATAGAAAAATGTGAAGGTCCTTCAGGTCAGGGGAGGGCTATGGGAATCACATGTGTGCTTCAGCCTTTTCAGTGTGGTAATCCTATACAGAAAGCACACACGCACACACACACACACACACACAGAGCAGTTGTAGTCTTGGCTAGCTTATGGTGGAACAAAAGCACAACCCTCAAAAAGACAGCAAATAGTACAGTAATACAATACATGGATTAAGCATGGTGGTCTCTGCACAGAAGAATCTGCCCAGCCAAAGTCACTCGCCCAAAGTCCTCATTTCTTTGATAAACGAAAGAATTAGAATTCTCTTATGTGCTATTGGTTTACACACATTCTTTGACCCCTGATGTCCCCCTCAATCCCTACCCTTAGCGTTCATCTTGTCCTCATTCCATACCACGCCCTACAGTCTTAATGAACAGGATGTGGAACAGGTGTCCCAGCTGCTCTTCTGCTCATTCTCTGCACTGGAAATACACCCTGCTCCTTATCCCTGCTTTGCATCAATCCCAGTTCTCTGTTTCCTGTTTTTCCTTTGTGTTTTGTGTTTCCCTGATTCAGATCTCTTGCTGCTTCCAAACTGAGCACCAACCTCTCCATTCACCCTGGGCGAAGTTGAAACATTAAAAATAACATTGCTTCTTGTGCTCACTGCCCTTTCCTTCAACTGCCTCTACCTGCGCCTTCCAAGACTATCTTCACAATGTCTTCTAAATTCCTAGGTTTACCAAAAAAGTGGGCAGATAAGAATAAAACATATTCAACTGTCTCTGAATCTTGTATTTGCCACTTAGGAAGTAACGTTGCCCTTTTTATGCTGCAAAATTCAAACTACATGCTAAGTCAATGAAAACAGAATGTCTTTTGTTGAGGCCCTTTGTAAAATTTTGTCTTTGCAGGATTTTTTTGTAATTGTTATTCCATGCCCTCAAAGGTCTGCCTCTAATTATGCATATAAGGAATCACATTTCATTAATACAGATATGCACAGCCCATTAAGGAACACCAGAGCCTGGACATGTGTTTCTACCTTATTTTGTGCGTTGATGGACCTGGATGAGCACACAGGTGTCAAAGGTATTTATTCAGGACCTCCAATTTAAAGAAAGACAATATTGCATTTAAGTATTTAATGGGCATTTATTGTTATGTCTGCAGTGCTAGAGATGCAATTTAGGGCCTGTGTGTGCTAAGCAAACCCACGACTCATAAGTGATACTCCTAGCCCTTCCTGGGTGTTTAGAGCAATCTTTTTACTTTTTAATTGCTGTTTACAGCATCAAATGTTGATGTAAAACACAAATTCCAGTTCTGTAGGTGTAAGTGGTTTGCGATTATTTCTAAGAGGATTCAGGTGCGGACCATGCTTTGCGTAGCAGGGTTCTACAGTGATTCAAGGTTTCACTGGCTACAAAAGTGCACGCCATCCACTGCTGCTCACTGGAAATCCTGCCAAGTGTCTGCAAAATAGAGCAAAGAAAAGAAAAGGATGGTAATGGGGATAGTGGGCATTGAAGAGGAGACGATCACCTGCCTTGGGCCAAAGACAGCGCTGCTTATTGCTTTTGAGAGTCTGATTTCCTTAGATTTGCGATCTAGCCTCCTCAGCTTGCTAAATAGATACATTTACTCAAATTATCTTAACTTCTTTGTTACATGTCCTCATCACAGATGGGAATGACACTGCCTCAAGTCATCATTAGAGGAAGTAAAAGGCATAATATAAAAAAACATAATTCAGTAATGAGACTGTAGCAGATTAGAAAAAGTAAATCGCTAATTATAATCTTTAAATATCTGAGAGAAAAATGCATCAGATGCAAAGAAATAGAAATTATTGGGAATTCTCTACAAAAAGATGACAATATAATGCGTGACATTATTAGATGTTCATTTTTTTACTAAAATGCATTTTCTTTTTCTTTTTTTGAAGCCATACTAAATGACAGATCTGCTTGCAGTATTTAAAAAAGCAATTAAATGCAATTCAGAAGACAATACAGGAAATAAGTGTTCTATATGAGTTATATTTCTAAATAAAAATCTGACTTTTAAAACAAGCTTTTTGATAGTATGTGGAAATGTATCCTGTAATCATATTTGAATTAAAAAGAAATTCAATTAAGTGTCATGGATCTGATGAGTAGATCAACTTTTACATTTTTACCAGTAGTGCTTTGGCATCATGGAGGTAATGCATACCATACCAGTTATTCTCAGTTCACTTAATTGAAACTCACTAAACGTCCACCTTGACTTGACACCTTTGCTCCTTTTTTTCTTCTCTAATGTTCCCTTATTCACACTGTTCTTTTTCAAAGTTTTCCCTTTTGTGGATTCTGTCCTGGCCCACATGTATTCAGTGGAAACAAAACATGACCTTTGGAACCAGTGAGACTTAGAACCAAATCCAATGTGGACCCCAACACTAAAGACCTAGGTGGCCTTGGACAAGAGTCTTTCTTTCTCTGAGACCTGGTTTTCTTCATCATTTGCTGAATTATGGCAAAGCCTACAGGTAATATTTGTTAAAAATTTGCATGCAGACTACACATGGAAACTAAGGAATGATTATAAGATTTTGTACTGTTTATGATGCATTACTGAAACAGGGTAAAATTTAAATTAAAAATTTATTATGGGAAAAGATTCACTGCCATTTACAGTATTAAGTCCACTTACAATACTCCCCTTGCTTCAAAAGCACCTGTCCCACCATTCTGAAGCGGTTTGGAAGCCCTTTTGTGAGTGTCCTTAGTGGCACTGTCATGGCTGCCTCAACATTCTGAACTGATTCTAAATGGTCATTTTGACATTGAGGCAGGGCCGGAAGCCTCATGGTAACAGATCCTGTGAATAGGTGGATGAGGACTCACTCTAATGTTTTCATGAGCCTACCTTTGCATGGATTACCCTCGGCAGCAGCACTCACCAATTTTTTTTTATCACATCTCATAAAGACACTTACAAATGAGGAGTTCCATTACTGCTTTAGGAAGGATGGGCTAAGTGTGTCCAGAGGGAGGGTGAATGTTTTGAGGGTAACTAATGGCGCTGTGTCACTTATTGTAAATATATTTTTATTTAAACCTTCACCATGTATTACCCCTCGTAAGTGTCAGCTTATGTACCACCTATTTTAAATCATCTTGGGAGCTTTGTAGATGGAAGCAGCTTTTGCATGCTGTACTACCCACACATGTATTTTATTTGTACTTACTTTTATATCTGGCATCTTAACTATTATGCATAAATTACAGTAGGAATAGAACTCCTTTATAAAACCTGAAATTTCTATAGAAAAGATTCTAACTTTCACATTTATACACACACCATGCTTCTAACTAGGAATTTACACATAACTGTGTGATAATGAATGTTGGATAAATACTTAATAAACCAAAATCACTTTTTGGCAAAACATTGATTTTTCATTTGATCTACCTCTGGTTTCTCCCAATTTCTCCAACTTTTCAAAGTCCTACCATATTTCATTACATCAAACACCAATCATATGATGATACTGTCCATCAAATATGATTTATTTAGCAATCATATATAATAGGAAATACAGAGAATTACAGCATAATAAAAACACACGAATTGTAGGTCATCAATTTAAAAATTAAATTAAAGAGGCTCTGGTTAAATGAAAGGCATATGACAATGAGGATATATATGTCAATTAGCCTGGAATACAAATGCTAAGCAGGATGTTCCAGGTGCAGCAGCCGAACTCATCAGCCCTCTTTGCAGAATGGACCCCACATTGGTGTTTGCAGAAGGGAGGATGTAGCACATTGCCATCCAACTTCCTGTTAGATAGTGCCAACTCCGTCCAACTTCCTGTTAGTGCCAAATCCCAACTGTCTTGCAGAGAGAGCGGGAGATGAAGAAGGAAGGAATATGGAAAAGAAAAAGAGAAAGGGGAGAGGAAGGGAGCAGGCAAGGGAGCAGGGAAAGACTAAGTGTCCCGAGAAGGCCAAGTCCAACTGTACACAGGTGGGTTTTCTCTACTCCTTCTGCGAGGTCAGTCACAGGGCTTTGTGAGTCCCATAACCTGGAAAGCTTGGCTAAGCCCAAACACAGAAATTGGTTCAAATATTTCTATTCCTCCATTTCTTTTACAACCAAGTGTAGAGTTCTTAAAGCATAAAGAGGAATAAAGATGGATGTTTCAAATCCTTTTGAGAAGTAGTGTTGCCATGTATTCCTCCCTCAGAGAGTTCATAACTTTACTGCAAGAACTGGCTCAAGTAGGAACCATAGTAATTATACTTCCCAGATAATCATATTCTAAGAGCAGAGTATTTTCTGCATGGTAAATAGCTCATTAAAAACAAAAAAAGACTTTAAAAGCAGTAGTTACAGTTAATCCATAAATACAAATAAAAAGTCTATTTTTAAAGGACAAAAAGTTGTCATGATGTGCATTGCTATAAATCTCCCCCCACCACATTATTATAGATCATGACTGCTTACATTGAAAATATCAATTGCATTGTAATCTCTATTGTATAATTCGGTTATTTAACTGTGTTCTGCACAAGATTCAGGGGAAACTAAAGCTAAGGACCACATTCACAGAACATTTAAAAGCACTTTATACTGTCCACACACAAATGTATCTTAAATTACAATGATGCATACTTAATATGCATATAGAATATGGCTTACACTTTAAAAGAGATCTAAGTGTGAGTTATAAAATCTCACCACTTAGGCTGAAAAGCTTCCAACAGTATCCATTTCTAGTATTGCTTAACATTGTGGAACCCAGGAAAGAAGCAAGTGTGATAGGCAACTCATTAGAATGGATGGACTCTCCTTCTTTCCATCAGGTAATTGATGGCTCTTCTTGATTCTTTCCATCCTATATCCACCTTTCACAAAGACAAATTCACTTAAGCTCACAATCGTTGAATCATCCGTACCGTGAAAAGCTGTGACACTGAATTGTGTTTGACCTTTCTTGTCAGCTAATATCCAATAAAGGTAGTTCTTCAATTTGGAGCAAAGGAAAGGCTCTGCACATGCTCAGGCAAAACATGACAAGAGGCAGGACTTCTGAGGGTTGCACTTTGTCTCCTTTTAGTAAAATTAAAAAGTCACATCAAATAATGTTATCTCTACAGAAAAGTGTGGGCTTCCGTTTCCATGGACACTTTTTTAATACATGTACACATGTGAACACAAACACTTCTTGTGTCCTATCCCTTGGTCTGTAGTATATTTTATTACACCCAGATGGGCTCAACACCTCAGAAGGCAAATTCCATTCTCTCTTCAAGTGTTTGTTTCCTGCAGTGGCTGTTGTTGGGGGCTGTTGGTAATGTGTGGCTTCCTTGTGACCACACCGTGTTGGTGATGAAACCACCCGATGGATGCAGCTGGTCCGCTGGCCTCAGGGAAAGGCTGCACTGCCGCTTCTCAGCTGGAGCATTTCCCTGGTCGTCAGGTCACTGAGCCGGAGCCAGGACTTCCAATGTTGCCTTAGCAGCGGCAGCTCACGAGCAGCCCGGACTCTCCTTCTGTTCTCATGCATTTAACATAAGGACAATCTAAACAGCCCGTTCCCTGGTGCTGCCAAAAAACATTTTTCCCCACTTCATTTTTGCTTTGCTTTTATTTATAACCTGGAAAAATCTGCAGTTAGAGCACACTTTCAGACGACCCAAGAAAGTAAATTTTTATTATTATTATTATTATTTTTGCGGCACCGGGGATCGAACTTACAACCTCGCGCCTGCCAGGGCAGGTGCAGGCGCTTAAGCCACTGAGCCAAACTCCCAGCCCTCCAAGAAAGTAAATTTAAAATGCTTCATCTTCTGCACATGAGTTGTCCAGGCACTGTGACAGGTTAGAAGCCATGAAAACTGCCCAGCTCTTTTTGTCTTAAAAACTTCTCTGGCTTGATTGAAGAAGGCCAAATTGTGAAGAAACAACAACAGTAGAAGAACCATCAAAAGTTCCCATAGAGACTTCAAGGTACTTATTTGGCCAGTTACTAGCTTAAAATTTAGGTTCTTCTTATTCCTCCTACAGGATTCCATTAAAATGGCCCGATTCAATTGTAGGCTGAAGGAAGAGAAAACAGCTTTGTGGAAAGTTGAGGACTCAGGATGTTTTTTAGTGCTGCTTTCATCATCCTGAAATAAGAATCAAATGAAAATGAAGAACAAAGAATGGGAAGGTGTGAGGGTTGAGGTAGATGTTGGTTGGAGGATACAAAATTCATTAGCCAGGAGGAGTAAGTTCAGAATATCTACTGTACAACATGGTGACTCTAGCTAATATTGTTTAAAATTGTTGAAAGAGTAGATTTTTAAAAATTATAAATATATGTGATTTTATATATATATATACACATATGTGTTAATATACATAATTTATATTATGTATGCAAATTAGATCAATATAACCATTCCACTAGGTATATATATTTAAAGCAAATATATGTGGTAAATATATAAATATATAATAATTAAGAATAACAAAGAAAATAGAGGTCATGAGTTATATACAGGCATTAATAATTGTGTCAAAATTTCACATTTTACTTGGTATACTTTGTCAAAATAAGGGATTTATCAGCATATAATAGATATTGGTTTTATATCAGTTTAAATTCTACTTCCTATTTCTGCTGTGTACAGATGTTTCTCTTTGTATGAGTTTTATTCCCAATAAAAAACCTTTTAATACATTGAGTGATCATTTTCACAAATATACTGGTAACTTGCATTTCATACAGTTTTTTGAACAAATTTAGAAATACTCCAGGTCCATGTCATAAATGCTTAGATCCTAAAGTTCTTTTATTTTTTATTTTCCTTTTTGAAAGCATATACTGTACATGGGTTTAAAGGTATCCTCTATGAAGGAATTCTGTTTAAGATTTTTTTACTCAGCTGGCTAATAATACTTATTTTCCAACAATACCCTCTGTTATATAAAATATTTATATTATTCCACTGTGTTACTTTTCCCTAAAATATTCTTCAGGGGCTCAACATATATCAGCAGGACCCAGGAACACTTCTGAAATGACCATGAACTGTAAAAGTAGTAAGTGTGCAATTTCAATGGAAGTTACAGAGATGAAATGTAGCTAATTTTAAACATTATATTACAGTTGTTAAATATGAAGATGGATTTTAGTTACTGAAGAGCCAGTTTGTGGCCTGATGTCTTTCCAAGCTATATATAAAATAGGAATCGTAACCATTAATTCTGGAGTTCTGGAGGACTCATTGAGATGTATTTGTAAAGTGGTCACCCTGGTGACAGATGTTCACAACTGTCTCCATAACTCAAGAACATGAATTACAACATCTCAAAGGCTTGGTACATTGGCCTTAATATTTTCTCTTGCCCCATCACCCCAACAGCAAGATTCATTATAATGCTGGAGTTTTATTTCTTATCTTTTTCTGACCTCTCCACTGTGCCTACACGACCTTCCTTTCTCGCTGCTTATGCCAACTCTCTAGGCCTTTTTATGGTTCTCAATTTGAGTAAACAGAAATATCAACAGCAGGGCTTATTCAAACTTCAGATTTCCAAGGCATCACTCCTAGAGTTAATAATTTGGTAGACTGAAAAGAATTCCCAGAAGCCAAACTTCCAAAATAAGTACTACTAATATACATGGCCATGACATTTGTTTCGTGACATGCCTTTTCTTTGCTTTCATCAGCAAATAAACATTCATATTCCATTAATGAAATAAAAATAGAAACCAGGGTAAAACTTTTGTATTTCCTACATAAATTAAAAAGTGAACCTTCACATGCACTACAGCTTATTATCAGTAAGCATATTTTTTATTGGGAATATCTAAAATTTATGTGGTAAGATTTTGCCTCAGAAGACTGATTAACAAAGAACTGAAAAGAGAATTTAAAGAGAATACCCTTGTCTCTAAAGGTACTCTGTAAACCATTCATTTTAGAAGTTAAGTTTCTTGTCTAAAAACATAAGATTACCTCCCCTGTTTAAAATGACAAGCATTTAAAATGTTTCAGACCTATGGATGTGTGTCAGCATGTTTTTCTTCAGCGTTTGCTAAGCCTTCTGAGTTCTTATGATGATCGTGTTCGCCTACAAAAAAAAATGAACAAAAAAAGTAAATACAGACAAAAAGAAATTTGCCTTTGAGAAAGCTTGAGAACCTCAGGAGATGAGTAATTTGTAAAACGGTGAAGACTTCATTTTACAATGGATTTTGTAGCACATTTCTCTGATATTAAATATTTTCAGTCTGTGGGTCTATTGAGTATAATAAATCATCTTGTAATGATTATTTAACTTTTGAAGTTGCAACTCAATCTGGGAATACAAAATAATATAGATGAGACATCATTTAATAAGTATTAATTAGGACATCTATTAAATGACATGTAAAAATTACACACTTTTCAGATATTTGGGGGAGGGGTGTACTGGGAATTGAACTCGGGCCTTGCACTTGCCAGGCAAGAGCTGTGCCACTGAGCTATATCCCTGGCTCAGTAATATTTTTAATTGAAATGAATTCTTTTAAAGAAGCCCTCTAATGACCAGTGTGTTTAGCACATATTGATTAACTGAAAGGAATTTAAAATAAGGGAGAATAAGAGTTTAGTAATATTTCAGATACAATAATCTGTGAAAACAAACGAATGGAATTTATAGCCTTAGAATCACTCAGCTTCTATATAAACCTCAATAAAAAATAAAATGATACCATGGAAAATGTTCCAACACTTCTGGGGGAGTTGCAGAGAATCAATTAAAAATACAATTACAACGCAAAATGTAGTTATAAAAGAATCTCACATGATACAAAATAAACAAAATAAACAATTATCTTTTAAATCAGTCCCTCAGAATACCTTGATATTCCAGGAAATTCTCATATATGATGAAATGCTTTTCCTTATCTGAACTGTAATTGAACATATTTTAACAACTAAACTTTGCACCAGTAAACTCTGACATAATTCCTTCCAATGTATTTTGTGAGACTGTGTCGACTCAGCTGTGGTGGGTTGTTATTGAGATTACTGAGTTAGTGGTCATATAGAATTGATAGGGACTAATCACTAAGCAAATGTGTGTTCCTTTAAAATATATTTGATAGGGTAAACATCTTCTGTCCTAAGATCAAAATATCAGGCGGTCTCAGTCTCATGACTTGTCTGATCACTCCAAGATAATGAAAGCTATCCTTTGATTATATTAAGGTGCTGAAGTCTCAGCTCAGACATTAGAAAGTTTGGTCATATATTATATACAGCAACAAAGGTAACACTTCTCTCTCATTTTAGGTCACACAACCAAAACAGTGTGTGTGTGTGTGTGTGTGTGTGTGTGTGTGTGTGTGTGTAGAGCTGATGTTTGCTTTATTTCTTGTTTCCTCTCTTGAAAGTGGCTGCTTTGTGTTCCTGAGCCTGGACAAGGGGGCTGTAATACCCAGTTTCCCACCAGACCTGCATTTTGAAGGACAGCTTTGCACTCCCTAGACCTGGCGCAGGTGGCAGAGCGAGCCTGTTTTTCTGAGACCACACTTGTGAACTCTTTAGGGACTTCTTGCCAGCTTGCAGAGGCCCAAGAAACTCTGGTTTCTTTATAATGCCCAGAGCCCATGGAAATTTGACAGTTCATTTCTGGCTTCTGTCTCCTGAAGTCCCATCAACCTTCCAAAACTGAGTGAGCACAAGTGCTTTGCAGGACGCCCTCCTCTTCATCAGGTGTTTGTCCCCAGAGGCTGAACCCCACATGGGCAACTCTTTGTGGGCTTACCTGTTACCATCTAACTCTTCAGATCTCATAGGTAGGAGCCAGATTTGATTCCCAATATCCTCTTAGGTTTAGTCTGTCTAAAGGTCCTGGAAACTCTCTTCTCTTCATTGAAGTTAAAGAATGAAGCATTTCCATACCTTTGCCAATAACAATGATCTATTTAATGAAATCCTTCTCATAAAATTTTTCCAAGCAATTTAACCTTTCATTTGTGTGAGCTGAGAAAGGGTTCTTTCTAAGCCTGCTGTCTTTTGAATCTTCTTTAAAATTCCTGTCTCACAACTCAGTTTGTTTCCTGAAATTTATCATCTTTGAGTCTTGATTTAAACTTCTGATTTAATATCCTGTTATTTAAGACTAGGTTAGAACAAAACGTAAGAGTCTGGAATAGAACAGAACTGAAAAAAATGTGAAAAATGTCTGGAATAGAATAGAACTAAAAAAAAAGATCAGATTGAATTAAAAGAAAGGAATATAAGTATTTAATAGGTTCAATGATGCTCAAAATTTTTGAGAGAACGTTTTACAGCCAGAATAGTACACTAAGGTCTGTAGACCAAAAAATACTCCTATTTTTAGTGGGTAAAGAACTCATCAGTAAGGTAAGAGTAGGAGAAGAATCAAATGGTAACAATGCAGTAATTACAAAATAAATTTCAAATGATCCATGGACTATATCCAAAACAATTTATGCATATGCAATTAGAAAAGCAGTAATTAAAGACTAAGGCCAACTTGAGATAAGAGTTTTACAGCCTTGAAAATGTAGTTTTCTTCAAACTATAAAGTCCCGGTTGTGTTCAAGGATACATAAAACAATATTGCCAAGCCATGTTATGGCAGCTAAATAGCTTAGGAAGACGTTGAACTAGAATCCTCCATAAATCCAAATCACATTACCTTTAGTTAATTAAACTTCAGCTGTGGAAGCCTTTACAATCAACTTTGGTAATATCATTTCTAAGTTACTGTCTTAGTTACTTTTCTTGTTATCCAACATCCAATGTTAATGGAGGAAAGGTTTATTTCAGTTCATAGTTGGCTGGCTCCAAGGTAGGTGGCCTAGTAGAGGGTCATCACAGAGGAGAAACAGTTCACGGCAGGCAGAATGCAGCAAAGCAGCAAAGCAGCGGTGGCCCTTCTCCCTGTCTCATATTTCATTCAGGTTACCCACCTTTAGGGTACCTGGCCTTAGGGTAGCGGACACTTACACCCAGCGTAGGGCATTCTCAATCCCAGCATCACACACTTAATTCAAAAATCACAGAATTTAATCCCAACATCACATACCCTGAAACCAGCCACCTCTGAAAAGCCCACCTATGATCTCATGAGGCTTTGGGGAGACATCTAGACACAAGCTGTAACAGTCATTCTTCATCTTTCATTTAAAAAGTCACATTATTTTGAGATCTTCTACCAGGAAAGAAGTTATTTGTGTTGTTCAATAATTTAACTATCATTTTAGATGATCATAGCTGAAGGATGGTCTACATCAAAGACATTAAGAAACATCCATACAGTCCATGGTTCCAGTCATTTTTGAACCATGGGTCCCTCTTGTGTCTAGTGAATCTTATGGCCTTCTTTACAAAATAAAATTCACAAATAAAATAAGATTGTCAAGGATTATACTAGTATTAAAATAGTTATGGAAGTAAACCTAGTGTTATAGTAATAATGTACTTCTTTGGTAAGGTTTTAAATAACAAATTTAATAGCTAGTCTCTTCCCTATCTGCAATAATGAAGTAACAATGACATTTAATGCTACTTTGAGAACTTCCCACTAAATATATGCTATGGTTTAGGTCTAATAGTCTCCCAGAGAGCCGTATGGGTGTGGAAGGTGATTGGGTCACAGGGTCTCTATGTTCATCAGAGGATGCGTCTGTTGATGGTTTAATAGCTGAAGGTGCTGTTAGGAAGGAAGCGGGGCTTAGTTTGTGATGGGTCCCTGGAGGTGTGACCTGGAAGGAAGTATTCTGGTCCCCAGCTCCTCCCTCCTCTCTCTCTGCCTGACTGCCTTGGGATGAGCAGTGATTCTCTGCCCAGTGCTGTCCACCATGCTGTTTCTACCTTGGAGCCAGCAGACCACAGACTACAAACATGAACTAAACGAAACCTCTCTTATGGGTGTCAGGTATTATGCCTCATTGGTGGAAAGTGACTAATGCAATCTATCATGAAAATGTCTATGATTCCTACTGAAGCCAGACAAAAACATCACACATATCAGTGTGCACTCTTACCCACAAATGAAGGACACGCTAAATTTTGATTAAAAAGAAGTAAAAAAAAAATCTCTAAGTATACAAACTCCATCTATTTTACTATGGGTTAAAACTTATGCTCGTTTTCAGTAAGAATCAGGTTCAGAATAAGCAAATGTTTTCTTTCACCACAAAAAGATAACATGAAGTCAAAGTGACTGACTTTCCGTTCACTGGTACTTCAGTAAGAGCAGCGAAAAGACCTTGGAATTTCATTTTACTGCAGGGGTTTGCAAGCCCACCTGTAGGAAGCTTCTCCTTAGGAATGACTGCCAAGGGTTTGTTCTAGGGGAGCTCAGAATAGCATGTTTGCCAGCCAGGAAAAGAGACCATTCTGCTCATCTCAGACACTCAGGTTTGCCTCTAAGCCAGTTCCAAAAGTTTACACTTAAAAGTGTCATTTATAAAATGATGCAAATATTGTGGCTTTGCTTTCTACATAGAGTCTAAATTCATCACAGAATAGGGCGGGGATGGTGATCATGGAGTGGGCAGCACTACTAAAACAAATAGCAATACTCTGCATGTCACAGATCCCAGAGCGCACTTTCATCATCTGGGAAGCACAGTGTGTTAGAGTCATGGATGATGTGAATGATACTTACAAAGAGTAATGCATGGCACAGCAAGGAGTAATATAAGGCACAGCCAAGACTCCAGTTCTCCAGTGATATCACTGACTCAATGTTTGAAAAATGTTGGCATCCATTAAGACATAACAGTAACCAACACCTCCTGAACATCTTCTAGGCAGCAGACACTAGTCTCAGTGCTTCACTTACCTATGTCCTTTACAGTAGCCCTGGTGAGGAGGGCTTAACAAGAATGGAAACTGAGATGTCACTGGAGTCAGCTGTCCAAGGTCTTAGAGATACTGAATGACTACCTCTCTGTGGCACAGTCAACCAGATTCTTTTTTTTTTAATTTTAAAAAGCAAAACAGAAAAAAGGATAGAAATGATAGAGAATTTCCAAAAAAAGTAGGAAATTAACACTAGTTAATGGATTGCATATTGTTATCTTAGTAGTAGTTGCTCAGGTTACAAGACCTAGGCATAAAAAAATGATCAAAAAATCAATGACAGCAGAGACTGTTCTTTTTGATGAACTAACAGATTAGTAGTATAATTATCTATCTTGTATACTTATACATACATATATTTATATATGTATACGTACATACATTCAATCTTTTCCTTTCTTCCTTTTCTCCTTTCCCCTATCCCAGTTGTTCTTTCCTTTTGAGCACTTTCTTTCACTTTCATTATTACAATATCTATCATACATTTTGGATCTTATTACTCCTTCAGTTTTTTATTTTCATTATTTTTTTATACTAGGGAGACAATACAATATTTATAAATGTGAGTTTGATTTATCTCACTTACATGTATCATCTCAAGTTGCCTCTATTTACCTATAAAAGCCTCAGTATTATCCTTTTTTATAACTTAGTAATATTGCATTTATAAAAATACCACATCTTTTTTATTCATTCAGTGGTTGATGGGCATTTGGATTGTTTCCAAGATTTAGCTGTTACAAATTGTACTGCTATAAACATGGATGCACATATATCGCTGTAGCATGTTTTCAGTTTTTCTGGGAAAATACCCAGAAGCGGAATAGCTAAATTGAATGGAACTTCCATTCCTAGTTTTTTGAGGACTATCCACACTGATTACCTCAGTGGTTGCACCAGCCTACACTCCTACCAACAGTGGAGAAGAGTTCATTTTTCCTCACAACCCCGCCAACATTTGTTGTAGGTTGATTTCCTTTTTTTTAGCGGAGCATGGTGGAACATGCTTGTTTTTTTGTTTGTTTGTTTTGTTTTGTTTTTTTGTGTTTTGCTTTTTTCCCCTGTACCAGGGATCAAACTCAAAACCTTGCACCTGCCAGGCAGGCACTTAAGCCACTGAGCCAAACTCCCAGCCCTGTAGGTTGATTTCTTGATGGCAGCCATTCTTTCTGGAGTGAGATGGAGTCTCAGTGTTGTTTTAATTTGCATTTCTCAGATGACCAGCGATGTTCAACCAGATTCTTGCCCTCTAGTTCTATTTTCCAGCTATGTTCTGCACGTTCCATCATTCCCGCCTCGTCCACCAGTCACTAGCCTCTCACAAAGCCCTTCCCTCTTAACCAACTTCACATCTAGTCTCTTTCTGAAACAATAGTAATGTACTATATTGTGAACAGTAATTTTCTCTCCTAAAATAACTAAACTTGATGTGCTTCTGTATTTTTCTAATATATAAAATTTACAATAAAAGATCGCACTTCTTTGGATATAAAAATACAATGATTGATTTAATCTAACAGGATACATTGCATACCTATTTTTGACTTGTCTAAGTTGACAATCCTTGCCTGTGACTAGGAAAATCACCACTATAATTAATGCCTTGTTCATGAGGACCAAAGGGACACCTGGCTATCCCTAGGCACCATAGCTGACCTGAGTTTGGGAAACAGGACCCCAAACTATTCCTCAGAAAACTATCCCCATTCATTTTCCATGTTTAACAGCAACATTGAATACTTGAAAAGTACTTAGAACAAAATTGTCTTGTGCAGCTTTTTCAACAGAACACTGGTTCAGAGTTCACTGCATTCTTAGTTCTTTATGAGAAAAATAATGCCTTTGCCAGGCACGGCAACATTTCCTCAAATTGCCATATCTCTAGACTCCTTCAGTTTTACTTTTGGTCCATTATGTAATTTATACTGCAAGTAACCAGAATGAGCTGATGATCAAAAGTTAAATTTGCAGTCAACTGGAGAAATGTAATACATGGGGATAATGGAGCTCTGCATTCTGATTGGTATTTTGGGATTCAAATAATTTGCCTTTCAGCACAGGAAAAATATTTTCTCTATTTTTGTTCTTAATTTAAATGTTTGACCTGGAGAAGCAAAGGTATATTACCCGTCTTATAGTGGAGCGTGCATGACAGTAACCACAAGAGAAGGAAGGGGCAGGCAGAAGAACACAGGCTGCTAAAGCAAAACTCCACATCCTTCCCAAAGATGGGGCTTTGACTCCTAAATTTGGAGGACATACTACCTGATTTCATAAAGTGTTACATGAGATACAAATCAAGAAACAAGTTATTCATTCATTAGAGCAAGATATAAGCATCTAATTTTATCTGGGCATGGTGATCCCAGCACTCTGTAAGGCCGAGGTGGGTGGTTCACAAGTTCAAACCCAGCCTGAGCAACTAAGCAAGTTAGTGACCAAGTGAGATCTGTCTCAAAATAAAAAAATATAAAAAGGGCTGTGGATATAGCTCAGTGGGCCTGGGTATAAGGTCAATTACCACCAAACACACATTACACACACATACAGATACACATGCACATACCAAACACATACACATACATATACACATGCACATACACACACAGGATTGGGTTCCAAATATGTAAGGAGTTCTATAGATGATCTGCCAAAAAGGAAACATTTACACATATATTCATTCACCAATGAGTGAAATTATACTCAAATTTGGAATATAATATGTCAAAAAGAGGAAGTCTTAATGGTTATATTACATTGGAACTGCACAGTTTAAGCAATATAGGAGTTCATTAAGCTGGCTACTTGAAAGAACTCAATCAAAAATTATGTCTACAGGATATGTCTGTTTTTGTGGTATACACATAGGACTTTTTTTTTTCAGCACTAGAGATTGAACTCAGGGCTTTCACACTGAGTTATATATCCAGTCTTTATTTTTCGAGACAGGGTCTTGCTAAATTGCTAAATTGCCCAGGGTGTGCTTAAACTTGAGATCCTCCTGCCCCAGCCTCCCAGAGTAATTGAATTACAGGTGTGCAGTGCCCTGCCAGGATGGAATATGTTTTTAATGAGAGAGGTAAGGAAGATGAGGGTTGCAGTCTGAGGAAAGGCAGGAATTTGGGTCTGGATAAAATGAGAGACGAAAACTGAGTCAACCATGTGCCAAAAAAATCACATTATCTTTTATAAGTAGAAAAAATTACATACACAATACCAGTTTTAGTTATGTTCACCTAAGGCAGTTTCAAATGTTGAAACTTGGAAAAATAATTTATTAAACGATGAAAACATTTCAACTTGTTTTAAGTATTCTTAATACAGTATTATGATGAATTGGACTTCCATTTAAAGTTGGATTAAGAGAACAAATAAAATCACTTTCATTTGCTTGCAGTAAAAAATGTTTAAGTATGTAAATACAAAAACTTGCTTCTTTGCCTCATTGGAGAATACTGAATATGCTTGAGCTCGTTTTGCTAACAGGCAATCCTGCAAAGTTCTCTGTAGCTAAATAACCTGTTTTAAATGTAAGCTATTAACTCACTCTTTCCTTTCATGTAGAATCGATGGAAACAGAGAATACACATGAATTACTCATCTTTATCATGAGTGGCACTACAGAACCTCTTAAAATTAGTTCTTGAATTTTCTTATTTGTTGCCATTTCTGCTACATTTCAAAAGTTTAAAAATTAATCAAAAACTCTGCTTTCCATGTGGAACTTAGTAACATGATGTCATTTCTATCGGCGATGACTTCTCAAGCTCTTTTATTTTAACACTGTCAGAAAGAAAAATAAATTATGCATTTACATTATGTAATCCTTTCCTTTATCTACAACCTGTGGCCTATGATTTTCCATAAATTTCTTAGCTGTTATATTTCAGATTGAGCCCAAAAATTGACATAATGAAGACATAGTCAAGTTTTAAATTCTAGGCTTCAATACAAGATCTTTTGGAAGGATCCAACACACAACCATTTACGTTTCAAATCCTTGACAAAATCTATTTGTACTTTAAGAGAAATGTTTTAGTGTGTCTCATTCAATCATGAGTGATCTGTGGAAGAAAAAGCATAAGAGCATAAATTAATGAGTTACTGACTCAACTTCATAATGATAGTAGCAAAAGCAACAGCAAAAACAAAAATAAGCATTTCAAGAATCCTTACTGTATGTCAAGCACTGTGTTGAATGCTTCAAGAATTCGATTAAGCCTCTCAACATTCTTTCCGTGCAGCCATGGACCACATAAGGAGAGGGCTGGGCCTCCGATCCTTGAGCGGTGTCCTAATAACCAAGCCAAGGGGGCTAGGCACAGTGCTAACTCCCTGACCCCACGGATTTAAAACAGTAACAGTGTTCCTTGTTGTCCTGGAATGTGCAACTGCAGACATTTGAGTTGTGAAGTGTGGAGTCAACGTGACATTTTCTACCTTCTTCTTCCATTTGAAATAGTTCTTTGGGATAATTAAGTAGCTCAGTAGTAAGAAGAGCAAGTAGCACTTTGGAAGAAATGAGATTCTCTTTTTACCACTCCTCTTCACTGTAAAGCCTGCAAGATGCGAAGGGCTGAGAGGGACTCAAAGAGCATGGGCCACACAAGTCCTCTGCCCCGGGGATTTCAAATTAAAGGGCTGATAATGGTATGGAAGAGAAACAGTAGAGATTTGTGATCCTAGGAACAATAAGTTCTTAAATTTAAAATCTATAATTACATGACTAAGTTTCTGTGCTTAAAAAGCAAAAGGCGTAAATGAGGGTTGGCACATTCATGACTGTTCTTGCACTCTCAGAGACATTGAGAGTGAATTATTTCTAATGCAGAGAACAAAGTAATCAGAACTTCTTGGAAATCCCACCGACCCAATTTCAATGTTAATGGTCAAAAAATTCTTCAGTGGAAAGAATTTTTTTTTGTTATAATTTCCCAATGAGAGAGAATCAGGGGTGTATGTCTATGTTTATTTATTTATTTATTTGGCTTCCTTTTTAGCTTTTTCTCTTTTCCTTTTCTTTTCTTCCTTCTACTCTACCTTCTTTTCTTTTCTTTTCTTTTCTTTTCTTTTCTTTTCTTTTCTTTTGGTGGAACCTAAAATCATTTGCAATGTTCACCAAGCTGAATATGTAATTTTCATCAAGTAACCACAGAAAATCCAGCACATGCTGATGGTATGAATAAACTCAAATTCTAGGAGTTTTTAGATACGTCTGATGACAGTCTATAAATATTACTTGATAAATTTGTATAAAGAATTGAATTAGAGATACCAAATATCAACAAATTTTCATTTTTATAGCAATGGTTTATGTTACCTCCCACATATATATCATCAAGTGTTAGGGAATTTAGAGAATTAGTATCTATGTTGATTAGGTCCCTGTCTTAGTTACTTTTGTCATTCTCAGACAAAATACTGGACACCCAAAGTGAAAGAGAGAAAGGTTTATTTCACTCACAGTTTGGAGAGGTTTCAGTTCATAATCTGCTGGCTCCAAGACAGGGTGGCAGGGCACAGTGGCAACAGCTCAAGGTGGCAGACGACAAAAAACTCAGCCAGAGGGAGGGAGACAAGCCTCTTTCTGTCCGTTATACTGTATCCTGTCTACTGGGAATAGGGCGGTGGACTGATCCAGCAACCACCCACCCTTAAATCCAGCATCCTTAATCCTAGTGTTACAGGAAAACTGAGTTACACAAAATATTACAGGCAGTCAGACAGGGCTAGGTCCTCAAAGGAACCAGTGCAGAATTTCAGATACCTTGTAACCTCTGAGGAGACAGGCACCTCCTGCTGTGGGCCAGATATCAAGACAAGAGACAGAACAAATACACTCATATCCTAAGGATTGGTATTCTAAATAGCTCTATATCACCCTGAGGAAATCAGGAGTCAGCATGCCAATCCCCTACAGGAAGAGTCATTGTCATTAAGCATCCTTGCTTACTACGTGACTCGCTTCCCCATTTGTCCTTGATTTAATCAATTTTAGTCTTATTGGTTAACCCATTAGTCTTATTGGTTAACCATGGTTATGTCCCACCTTATGCCCATCTGCCTTGCAAATTCCCAGTTTTTCCCATCATGATTTTATTCTATAAAAGTCCCTAAAAATGACAGAGTCCCTGGCAACCCACTCGGGCCCCCTTCTGTCCCTCAGACAGAAGCTTCCTTTCCCTCAGTAAATATATTCTGCTCTTACCCTCCGTTGTTCCTAAAATTCATTCTTCGATTTTTAGAGAACACAAACTCACGCCAGACGTATGGTAGGTTGGGAGTTTTATTCTCCCATATCATTTGGAGGTCTGGGATCATTTTTCCTGTATCACTAGCACTGAACAATGAATCAGTCACACACCCTAGATTCAGCCACCTCTGAAAAAGTCCCATCTAAAGCTGTATGAGGTTTTGGGGGGACATTTAGACACAAACCATAACAGTCCCTAAATCAGCCAAGATAGAAATCAATCTCACATATTTAGCTATCCTTTCATCTAGGATGAGAAAGATGTGTTTCTACAAAATTCCTTCTATGCTATGTCTTTCTCAACTATTTATGTATGTGCTCTTACCTAACATTAATGGCTATGATGAGTACTATGGGAAGGAATGTGTAAAAAGAGTCTCATTCATTTGTACTTTTTTAAAACAGTAGTAGAAGAAATTCCCTCTTTGTCATGTATATACAATTTGCTCCTACTGAAATACACTTATAAATTCAGACTTTTAAAAAAAAGTACTTTTAAGCAATTAGCCACGAAGTACTTTAATGATCTACAAATTTCAGACAGGATTGTGGGGAGTGGTAGAATTTCTGATCTATAAACATTCCTATGACAGGATGACTCTCATGATGCAAATGAAATTATTTAAAATAAATTGTGTGTGCTCCATTCTCTGTACATCAAGCTAAGTCCCAAACTATTATTTTAATCATATTGTATGACTTTTATTTGATGAGATCTCTATATCCCACAGATGTCTCTGAACTTTTCTAAATCAGCAGACTTACTCATTATGTTTTATTGCAGCCTCCCCAAAGAGGGAAGAGTGAGGTAAGAACACAGGCACTTTGTGAATGAATCTCATGTCCAGAATGGCCAGCTAATATCCCTGAGTGAGCCTTGGATTATACTTTTTGTCACAAAGTTTTCCAGATGTGACCAAATTAGTGCAGTCTCCAGAATCACTCCTTGCCAGTTGTTTTGCTGAAGAACAGCCTACTTTATGTTTTGAGGATGACCTTGTAACAAAGTTTCAGCATCAGATTCTTGGCTCTCACCACTTCCCACTGAAGACTTACCTGATGAATCCCACCTGAATAGAACTTTTGGACCACTCTTTTCCCTTTGCCTTTTTATAATTTCTTGTTTGGATAAGGAACAAGATATATAAATCAAATGTATATAAAATACAAATATACTGTGTCAACTTGAAAAGTTTAGAAGTTTAACTGAGAAACTCAGCAAGGAAACAGGATCCTTATTTTATAAATATCCTCATCCTGTGCAAGAGGAGGGTGCAGAGATTTTGTGAGTGCTACACCTGCCCTGGGTGGGGGGTGTCCTGTGTACAATATAAGGGAGGAGAAGAGGCTTGCTTTGCCCCCCTTTTTCTCTGGCTGCTGCCTTGAAATGTTGCCTCTGTGCCATGCCACCTGCCTTGGAGCCAGCTGACTATGCACTGAAACTTCCACAAACAGTGAGCTAAATAACCTCTCTTTCCTTCATTTTGGGTGTTGGGTGTTTTGTCCCAGCAACAAGAGAAAAGTAGCCAAGATGGAATTTGGTATCAGAGGAGTGGGGTTATTGCTGTGACTATCTCTGACCATGTGGTTCAAGCGCCTTTGGGAATGGCTTGTAGGAAGAGTTTGGAAAGGTTTGGAGACGTTGCCTGAAAGAGTTGTCCTGGAACGGCTTAGCCTGTACTGTATGGGAGATTCTAGTCAGAGCTCTCGAAACCAGAAGGCTGATAGAAACCTGCCAGTAAAGACCAGGCTTGGAAGGTTTCTGCTGGGAAGGACTGCCTTGGTTGCTGGACTCCACACAATGTGTGTTATGGCTTGGTAGAAAGTTTGTCTGCATTTTGCTCATGCCCAAAGATTTTGCCTGAGACAGAAATTAAAGTTGGCAGACTGATTAATCTGGCAGAAGAAATTTCAAGGCAATTGAATGTTGAGGTGATAGCGTGGCTATTGTTGGGGGCTTTTAGACAGATTTATGTTGTGAATCAAGAGCAAAGGGCCCAGCAGGGTGATTTAAAATGTTGTGTTTGACCAGAAAGAAAGCTCCAGTAAAGCTGTGGACTGTAAAGATAGAGCTGAGATCTCCATTGCTGAGAAAGAACAGGAAAATAAAAAAGATGTCCTGGGGGCATCATAGGAAGCAATGGTGGGTCTCCAGCCTTTGCAACCTCAAAGACTGGTTAGAGAAGAAAACTGCAGAGCACCATATTCCAGAATGGCAGCAGCTGCACCAGGTTCCAGAATGGAGGCAACATAGAAAATCTTTTCCTTACATTCAAATTCAGAGTGCTCAGTGATCCAGGCACTAGATCCCTATAGTCAAGAGAGAGGAAAGCCTGGCTACTGCTCCAACTGGCAGCAGACCTCAGCATCAACCACATGGTGCTGGTTTTAGGTGCATACAGAATGCACAAATTCTGAAGTTGAAAAGGCTTCCACCCCGATTCCAGAGGGCCTGGGAGGCCAGGCATTGTGCCCCTGAGAGGGCAGTGTGTGAAGCTGTGAGTGTGACGCCAAAGGTGAAATGGGGACCCCAGCATTTTGGAAAAGTCAAGAATGTGGATCATCTAAGGAAACCTGCAATGAGGGAGCAAAGTCAGCTCAAGAGAGAAGCCTTGGAATTGGTAACCACCAGAAGTGCTGTAGGGGGGAGAGTCACACAAGCCCTTTGGAGGTCACAATTTGCCACTGATCACCTCAAATGGTGCAAATGGAACTATAGGACCTAATGTTTGCCCTGCTGGATTTTTGAATTGCTTTTGTCCCAATCCTTTGTATCCCCCTGTTTGTAACTTTTGGAATGGGAATGTTTATCTTGTGCCATTGCATGTTGTAAGTGTTTAATTTTGTTTTTATTTGTACAGGGGCTTGCAGCTAAGAGTTTGTCTTACAACCTAGGGAAGACTTGGGACTTGAACTTTTCAGCAATGTTGAAACTATTAGGACTTTAGCAACTCTTGTAGATGGACTAAATGCCTTTTGTATAAAGGGATGTACATGAATCTTTGGGGGCCTAAGGACAGAATGTTATGATTCTAATGTCATATAATGTTGAGCAACTTAATGCTGGTTCTTAAGGCTTGACAAACTGTCTTATAATGTTCAAGTTGTAAAATGTTAATAAGTATGCCTTTGTATCTGGAGGCTGGTTTAAAGAAATATGTCTGGTTGCCAAATTGACAAGGGGTGGATTGTTATGGTTGATACACTGTGTCAACTTGAGAAGTTTAGAAATTTATCAGAGATTCATCAGGGAGCCAGGATCCTTACTTTGTAAATATTTTCATCCTGTACAAGAGGAGGGCACAGAGATTTTGTGAGTGCTACATCCACCCTGGGTAGGGTGGCCTGTGTACCATATAAGTGAGGAGGAGAGGCTTGCTCTGCCCCCCTTCTGCTTTGGCTGTTGCCTTGAAGTGTTGCCCCAGTGCCATGCTGCCTGCCTTGGAGCCAGCTGATTATGGACTGAAACCTCCACAAACGGTGAGCTAAATAAGCATTTCCTTCCTTCATTTTGGATGTCAGGTGCTTAGTCCCAGCAACACGAGAAAAGTAGCCAAGATATGATTTCTAGGAGTTTCCTAAATGTCTATAATAGAGAAAAATTCTATTAGCCAAAATATGAACAATAGTCATAGACACAGTAAAGTTTGGAAAATTGAAAATTTTGGTGGTATATAAAATCTAAATACAGGCACACTTTAAAGGATTAGAAACTAAGATGGTAAAAATTCTTTTAGGCAATAATTGAGTTGCCATGAACCAAATTTGTTGGATTAGCTAAGTGCCCTCTTTTTGAGATCATTTAGATCTAAAGAACAGTTCTTTTTAGAATTAATTTTGTTCTCTAACAGGTTCTAAACTGAGAAAAAAAATAAAGGAAAATATCTTCTTAAGTGGCAGAATCCTCAAGAGAAAAAGGTAGTTCATTTATAGCTTTATAAAATAGTCAAATCCACCATTCAGAGTAAGCCAATTCCGTTCCAGTTCTTTCATGCAAAAAATTGAATGGATTTTTGCAATATGTAGGAGATGTACTCTAAATGCAATCTTGATGGGTTAAGAATGGAAAGATGATAAAAATCACATTTGTACTAAGATCAATTCACCTTACAGCACTTACTCAACCCTGCAAGCTTTATCATGAGTGAAGTATAAATTATGATCAAAATTGTTACGACAAAGACTG
This sequence comes from Dasyprocta punctata, assembly GCA_004363535.1. Lineage (NCBI taxonomy): Eukaryota > Metazoa > Chordata > Mammalia > Rodentia > Dasyproctidae > Dasyprocta > Dasyprocta punctata. The sequence goes on along the minus strand of RJWM01002188.1, from coordinate 110,846 downwards.
CTTCTCTTCACATGTTTATCTAAGGAAGCCTTCCCCAAGAGCTCCATTTAGTTTGGAGGTATATATATAAGCCTAGGGGGATAATGAAAGTTACCTAGAAGACACTGAATTCTAAACACTGTTACACACATTGCCTGATTTAATCTTCATAACCTCTTTAGAGACAACACTATTTTTGCAATCTTCACAATTAAGCAAACTGGAACACCGGGATGAAATTAATTGTTTGAAATTATGTGACAAATGAATGAGGATATCAGAATTGTAAAATATAGTTTACTTCTAGAGACCAGAACTTAACTCTATATTATACTGCCTCTCTTGATGCAATTTAATTCCTTTAATATTTTCAACTTTCTTTCCTATATGCCTTATCTTTGAAAGTAACTCTGATCAAGTTTTTCTCTGGTAGAGTCAGAGAGAAGGAATAAATACAGTTATTTACAGTTATTTGTGGAAATACATTCTTTGATATCAGATATCAGTCACTATTAGCTAATTAATTCTAGGAGTACTCCTACTAGTCTAGTACAATCAATTATTAGCAGTGAGGAGATTACAGTAAAGAAAGTATTGGAAAAATACTGAATTAGGTAGTGGGAAAATTTGAATCTACAATAGAAAATAATATATTAAGTCATTTTACTACTGTCACTTATTCCCACTATAAACAAACAGTATTTGTAAGATAATTGTTCCTTAAAATTTGTATAAATCATTATTATGAGAAAGAACCACTTAAGCATTTTTTCAGAAAAACGAATGATGGAATTAATATGAAGACCAGTTAAATTCATGAAATTTGACCTAACTTTTAGATATTTTAGAAGAGGTGCATACAAAGTGAAAATAAGTGAATAGGCTTTATTGTGGAAATGACAAAATTCATGGTTGGTTGCTCAAAGAAAATTTATTGGCACACACCATATAATCTCAACAGAGAGAAATGGCATAAAATGCTACTTAAGTCAGTATTTTAAACCATAAAGATGTTGATGTAGCCATCAGGTGGACCTGTTCCTGCTGATAGCAGTTCAGCCAGGTCAACTGAAGTATTAATAGATGTCAATTGAGCAATCTGCTAAAATGGATTCCCTTTCTCACACAGGTTCAGGTAGATTTCCAGCAAGAATATCAAAATCTCCAAGTCTTTTGGTCAAATTAGAGACGCCAACATGCACAAGATTTTATTTAAAGATGTTTAACGATGGGAATACTTATACTTCTGTGACCTTTTTTTTGTTTCTGAAAAAAAAAAAAAAAAAGGAGGATGCTTATTTCAACAGTCTAGAGACCTGTTCTGGTGGAACGTTTTAGAAAATACAACAAAACCAATCAATCAAAATTAACTTTTAAAATATGATCTACAAGGTTTCTGGCTTTGAACTCTGACAAAATAGTTGTAAATCCCTTTTCAAAGATAAAATATTTGAATTTAGATGGTACTTGTAAATTCTCTAAACTTCAACTTTATTGGACTGTTTCTTTCTTTGCTGAGTTGCCCTAAGGCATTTTATAGAGATAAAAAAAGGGTGAGTAGACAAATGATACAAAATTTCACTCCCACATTCATGAATTTTAATAATTTAAAGTGAAAATCTCTGTAGGATATGACAGGCTGTAGAAATCATATCGGAAAGCTCATTGGATGAATTGTGCTAGAAGCAGATCTGATGACGTGGTTATGCTAGTCTTGGGTGTAAGGTTTCCCAAGAAATCATTTCTTTTTTCTGTGTTTATCCTTATCATCTTTTCTGCATATTACATGAAACTGAAAGGGAAGGAGAAAGTTGGATCCATTTGTAGCATACACACAAATTTGCAGTATTGGCTAACTTTCTTGGCTCCCGTAGGCTTGTTTTGATCTTGGCAAAATGGATAATACTCAAATCGTGGCAGTGTTTGGCCAAGAAAATACAATAATGACTGTGATGGGAGTTGGTACTATCTAGGTTGGCACATAATCTTAAGACTTAGCAGAACAAGAAACCAGATTTTTTTTTTTTTTAAGAAGCCACATTTTCATCGACACTAATCCTGATGCCACTTACAGCATATAATTTACCAAGTTGCATTTCAAGATCTTTCAAATTCAGTGGTCATCCCTTATTTTGGTTTCAACTGTTCTAGGTCAGGGGTGGCAAACCTTTTAGAGCTCTCGGGATAACAAATAGTGAGCCGCAGCAATAGGCCACAGGTTCACCACTGCTGTCCTAGATCAACCACAGTTATTATGACTTGTGTCTGTGTCTTCCCAAAGCCTCATGTGGTCACAGGTAGAGCTTTTTCAGAATTGGCTGGATCTAGAGTGTGTGATATGCTGGGGTTAAATGTGTGAGGCTGGGATCAAAGGTGTGTAATTACTAAAGCAGTCCACTGATTAGTTCGGCATAGTTCTCCATATGGATAATGGTGTGTAGCCTGGATATAACCTAAGAGACAGAATGCGGTCTGCTGTGCTTACTTGTGGATTTTTCACTACTTCACTGCTTTGCTGCCCTCTACCCCCATGAACCTTTTCTTCTCTGCAATGCCCTTCTGCCATGCCATGCTGCCTTGCCGACAGTCAATTATGAACTCAAACCTCCACAAAAAACCTTTTCTCTCTTAATTTTGGATGTCAGGTATTTTGGCTCAGCAACAATAAAAATAACTAAAACAATGGTCCTACAGTTCTAGATAGAAATGTCTAGAAATAAATGTAAGTTTTAAATTGTCAACTGTTCTGAGTAGAGTGATGAAATTTCACACAGTCCCGCATGGTCTCACTTGGCCTCTGATTCATTCAACCCTCCAACCAGAACAGCCACAAGCTATCTACTACCCATCCATCAGGCACTCAGCAGCCTTAGTTCTCAGATGAACTGTAGCTGTATCTTGTGCTTGTGTCTGAGTAACCACTGCTTTACTTAGTAACAGCCCCAAGGTGTAGCTGTAGTGACACTGGCAGTTCAGATACACTCAAGAAAAGCAGTGGAGTGCAGCCCTTAAGGGTCAGCTCACATATTCGCAGACCTGGGTTCTCTCCCCAGCCCTGGTGTTGATATTCTAAATCTCTAAGCATCACACCCTGCTTCTTTCAGCTTGCTGCAGCAATTATGCACTGAAGCTTTCATTTTCAGTGTGTCTAGCACTGGAGATGATGTCAAAGGCAAATTACCATGGTAAAAATCTGACTGACACTCACCAATTTTAAAATTGATGACTATTTTAGAAGAAGCATTTTTGGAATTGACCACATTTTTTTCATTTTTATCATAAAGCAGTCTATTCATACAAATAGATTCATGTGCACAAGTTTAATCATACAGGTTAGATACAATCATAGCAATATAATGAACAACCGAGCAGTGCCCAACATAAGAAATAAAATACTAATCCTTAAACAAGTAACCACCCTACCTCCTAGAACCATTCTGAATGTATGCCTCCATAATTCTTTTCTCACTCCAAATACATACAGGAATATTAGGGGATGAAAAAAAAACATATTTTGTTCTTTGAAAATGTCTGTGTGAAAAACAATATTGACATTCTTTTTGTCATACGTGTGCTCTAAAACCTAATGTTGCTGAGCCTGGTGGATCATGCCTGCCTGTAATCCCAGTACTCTGGGGAGGCTGAGACAGGAGGATCACAAGTTCAAGCTTAGTCTGGGCAATTTAGCTACTTAGCAAGACCCTGTCTGTTACGGTTTGTGTGTAGATGTCTCCCCAAAGCCTCATGCAGTCATGGGGAAGATTTTTCAAAGACAGATGAATCTAGAGTTTGTGACTGATTCATTGTCTAGTGCTGGGACTGGGGGGTATGAGTACTATGCCTGCTCTAGGGTGGGTAGCCTGCACACAGTATAAGGGAGGAGGAAAGGCTTGCTCTTCCCCTTTTGCTCTCGTTGCTTTTTCTATCTTCTGTTGCCGTGAGTGTTTGCCCCTCTGCCATGCCACCTGCCTTGGAGCCCGCTGATTATGGACTGAAGCCTCCACAAACTGTGAGCTAAATAAACCTTTTCTTACTTAATTGGGGCATCAGGTATTTTGTCTCAGCAATGAGAGAAAAGTTTAACAAGACATTGTCTCAAAACAAAACTATAAAAAAAGGCTTGGACTATAGCTCACTGCAAAAGCCTGTGTTTCAATCCCCAGTACTTAAAACCTACAAATACCCTGTTGTTTTCTCTTTAGTTTTTTTAAACTTTGTATAAATGACATCAGTCAATTGCACAGTTCGCTCATCATGGTTTGGGTCATTTATCCCTACTTGTGCTTGCATAAAGTTTATCTTAATAATTGCATGTGGCTATACAATATGAACAAACCAAAGTATGTGAATGCCTTTTACTGTTTGTTTTTTTTAATTTTCAGTTTATTCCGCTCTCGAGAACAGTGCTGCTATGTGTGTTGTGGGAATATCTTCTGACGTGCATGGTGCTAAAGTCTCTCTATGGCAGTAAAGGAGAAGAAAATTATTAGGAAACATGGTATGTCCACCTTTTCCTTCGCTTAGAATCATCTTCCCCTTAACCCTCTTTTCACCTAGCTTCACATTTTGTGAGGGTCAAATATATTTCTGATATTATTCTTGTCTATTCTCTTGATTTCTTACTATACAATCGGATAACAAATCCTCTCTATTCTACTTTCAAAATATACCCAAAGCCAGGCGTAGTGGTGCATGCCTTTAATCCCAGCACTCAGGAGGCTGAGGCAGGAGGATCGTTGTAAGTTTGAGACGAGCCTGGGCTACAAAGTGAGTTCAAGGCCAGCCTGGACTGCATAGTGAGACCTTATCTCAAAAACAAAAAAAAATAGGGCCGGGAATTTAGCTCAGTGGCTTAAGCGTCTGCCTGGCAGGCGCAAAGTTGTGAGTTTGAGCCCTGGTACAAAAATATATATATATACCCAGGGTCTAAACTTTTTTGCTCACTCTGCTGCATACTCAGGGTTCACTTCACCATCTTGATACAGAATCATCACGACACATTCTCCACCATTATTACTGGGTCTAAAGTCCCCTCTTTCTCCTGAATTATAAACATTAGCCCTCTTTCTGGCCTCCTTGGTTGCAATTTTGTCTCATATGCAAAAAGAGTATCTCCAACTCTGCAGTCAGATAAATACTTTCAAAATCATTACTCATTTTTCTCCTCAGAATGCCACCTGGGATTCCCGTCTCTCTTGGGCCAGCCTGATGACCTGGTACCTCAGTCTCATGGACCGCATCATCCCCATTACCCACTTCCCTGCTTCCCTGGCTTCCTTGTTTCTTGCATATCAGACCAGCTGTACCTCCCAAAGATGCAGTGGCTTTTCCCTGTGTCTGGAAATTTATCATCTGACATCCCAGACCTGCCCATGGCTCCCTGTCGGGCTTCCTCCCTCTAGTTAAGTGATCATCTCCTCCATGCAGCCTTTCCTGACCACCTCCTGTACAGCCTCAGTCCTGCTCCCGTCCCCTCTCACTGTTGATGAGCGTAGGGACTTTTGGCTTCCCTTTGAGTGCATCTCTCATTTTTAGACTACAGCAGCTAAGTACAATAAATAACAATTACAGTACTAATAGCTGACTCATACTGCTTGTTACTCTAGATACTCCTAAGCGAATGATATAAGTCAATTTAATTCTCTCAAAACCAATGTTGAAGGAAACTTCCTGCTTTGGTGATGCGGAGAGAAAAATAGTAAGAAGTGGGAAAGTAGCCACAAGAACAATTACTCTGTAACACTGGGGCTCAACGAAGGGAACAGTAATTTGAAAAGCTTTGATACTTAAAAACTGGCTGGCCATCTCAGTCTGGACAAGAAGAGCCTGTGCCCCTCTTGCCTGGAGCTAACAGAAGCTCGAAGCCTCCGTCGGAATGCGCAGGAGGTTACCGCGCCACGAGGACCTGTCGCCGTGGCACTGACCCATCCTTCGTGACCAGGTTGTCCCTACCCACTGACACGTGTCTGCTGCCCGCGTGGTGCAAACAGAACCGAATTCTCTTTTACCCAACTTTCTCATGGATAATCAAAAGGTAGCCAAATTCCAAACAGCACCAAGGGCTTGTGTATTTTAGAAAAGAAAAGAAAAAAATTCGAGTGGAAGGAAATCCAAAGCATCAGCGGAGGGGCTGAGACGGCGAAGGAGCCCCTAGGTGCCCAGAGCTCCGTACCTTGCGCCGCCAGCTCCTTCCAGCGCTCCTTGTTCTGCTGAATGATGTCCATCAGGTTGTTCTTGAAGCTCTTGAGGTCCACGGCGGCCAGCGAGTAGTCCGGGGAGTAGCTCCCGTCGCTCACTGCGCCCTTCATATTCGATCGTCTCATGGAATCAGCGATGTGCAACCCCACGATGGTGGCTGAGCTAACGGGCACGACCGAAGGAGCCAAAAGACACCGAGATCACCAGGGGCTCAAAAACCTGACACAGCCGGACGGAGACGCCGAGCAAAGGCTCGGGCCCAGGGAGCACGCAGTGGCGCCTGCTCGCCTCCCCGGCCTCCCGCCCACCTGGCGCACTTTGTGCACTCCAGGAACTTTTCCACCTACGTGTGTTTAAAAATGGACATCAGTTCTCAACGCCAAAGGCAGCTGCAACGCAACAGAAAGCCACGAGGTGGCAGTACTACCTAATAATTCGGGCAAGAATTCCCCGCCCCGCTGTAAAAACAAGTTTGATGCGTTAAGTATAAGGTCGTTAAACATCGCAGACATGAAAAATGATGCAAAAGAAAAAAAGGTCATACCTGCTTGCCCCACAGTTAGGACTGTCAGCTTTTGAGGCTTCCTCTATAAGAGGAATAACAATTTTCTCCGTTGAGTCTGTCAGAAGAGAAAATGTTGGCTCTACTATGAAATCAATGAAACCTAAAAAAAGAAAAAAAAAAAAAAAAGAGGCAGAAACAAACAAAGAGAGCTCAATTGAAGTGTTATAATTTCCTGAACCTTAATCTCATAGTGGCTAAGGGTTACTGGCACATTCCTGGGTTAGCAAATACCGACTAGAACATTGGTTCTGCTTACCCTCTGCCATTATTTTAATTCAGTAACACAGTTTTTAGAGATCATTTAACTGACACAAAATAAGATGTCAAGCTATGAAAGTGATACATTTTACTTTGCCAACTTAAGTATACTGGCTTTTCTATTGCATGTTCCGTCTTATACACTATTGCTAACAATAAACTCAGATCTAATGAAAGGGAATGCATTTCCTCTCTCAACGAGAAGGCTCACCGTCCTTTTAGAAAAGTTTTCATTTGGTTGAACTTTATTATTGCCCCCCCAAATAAATCAAATCCAAGCTCCAGAGCAACTAAATAATTGTAAGTTTTCTCAGGTCACAGGAAGGTGACCACCTCTTTTTATTTTTATTTATTTATTTTTCTGTTCTTTCTGCTAGTGTGTCAGTATTTGAAAGGGCTGTTTGTTATTTCCTGGAGGTAAGGCATTAATGTGCAGCCCGTGGGCGTGTGCTGTCAAGTCAGGCTCCCTGGAGACAGCATGAGTCCCACCACTTTGAGACAACAGGACAGAAAGACTTTTACACTTACAGTATTTAGCAAGATAGGAAACGACACGCAGAGAGCAGGGCATTGTTTCCTGGGAGCTTTTATCGCACAGTGTTTAGAGAGAGGAAGAGATGCCAACTATGTCTAAACTGTGTGTATCTCAGCACCCCGTGCTCCAAGGGGCAGGCAGGTGCTTCAGATCCGTGTGTCACCTTTTAGCCAGTACCGCATGAATACAAGAGGATAAGGGAGTGGTTTTAGGTCATAATCACTGGGTGGTATCCACACGTGAAGCTGAGCCATCTAGACATTTGGTACAATTGGCATTTCAAGTAACTGGACTCCTCACAGTAAATACTGAGGCACATTTCTAATTAAAAATGAGACTCCAAAAGTGGCCTTCGATTGATAACTTCAAATTCAAGCAATGTTAACTACCCACCTGGGATGTTGCTTTGAGTTTTGCAAGTGGTTTTAATACCAGGGATATGTAGATGGTCTACTAACAGACATGGAAGCAATTAAATCATAGCAAGAAGCCTCGGGATCTTAAATCCATCCTCAGCCTGCCGCGTGCATTCACGCTTTCTAAACACTAACAGGCTCCAGGCTGTGGTCTCTAGATGAGTAGCTGCTGGGAGCTGGCTAGGAGGGAGACGTTGGAGCCAGAGGCTTTCCAACCACTCTGCCACTTGGTGATGGGCGCTACTGCAGTACTTGAGGTGAGACAGAAACTTTATGTCCCTTGATCATGTAGTTCAATAATGGAGATGCTGCTTCACGAAATGGCTCGTACAAGTATGTCAACCTGCAGTGTGGCAATCCTGTTTTAATAATGAGTTGGAGGTGAAGTTTCCAGTACGGATACAGATGAGAATGAATGTGGCTGAAAGCAAGACCATTTTGCAAATTTCATGCTGTTGGCTCAACTATCCATACCACAAGAACTGTTTTTCCAAAAGAATATGAGCTTGTCTGTTAAGCATACTGTGGAGACTTATCAATAACAGTATAGGAATGTTAAGACTTTCACTTGAACTGTGTTGCATTAGAGGACCAAATTAAATGATCAGCAGCAAGACGAAAAGTATAATTTTTGCACAAGAAGAAAGTCTTTTGTTTTGCAAATGAAAATTGTATCCAGAGGAACAATATCACCAACTAATGTTGCTTTCTTTGAATTCATTTTGTAAACTTATTTCAATAATCATTATTGAGCAATACCTAGGTCAGTCTGAAGACAAAGTTTATCATGAGAATAAGGGAGGGTTTGGACTTCATGCTGCACACATTTGACAACTGACAAGGCCACACCCACCTCCCTTGACCACTGGTCTTTGACTTTACCTATCTGTGACTGGGCCACCATCGTTGAATTCCGATCACAAAGTGGGGAAAATGGAAGCCCCAGTTCTGCTTCTTTATCTCCCTGGGAAAGGAAAAGCACATTAGCACTGGCAGAGGAAAAGCTAAGATAACAAGTCCCCACACACAAAAATTTAAAAAGCTGTATCTTCCGCCTCTAAATAGGCATGACTTTAAAAAAAAAGACATATATATATATAATATATATGTCTTAAATTTAAATGTTAAATGTTAAACTTAAGTTTCATATTAAATTTAACAAAATTTAATAGAATTTTTAATAAAATTTTATTTTAAATGTAATACATATCATCTAAAGTCCAAGTTTCTCTAACTTTCCTTGGATGGTTTTTTGAAATCCTTCTGTGGGGGTGAATCATGAACATTTTTTAGCACCTGTCAACTTTGCTTTATTATTATAACCCCTTGATTGTAAAGAGACAAACATCTGCTCTTTGGAATTTTCTAGTTATCATAATAATTTGAGCATATTCTCTGGCATTTGACAGTGTGGTGGATGGATTTTTCTGCCCCTATTTTTATGTCAATTATATCAACAAAGCTTCAGAATCTAGTTTTTGTGACTAGCTGGTTTTTTCAAAGCAAATGGGCATGAGAATTTTGAGACATCCTTTTATCATTGTTTTATTAAACCTTTCATAAGAACCAATGAAGAGTATCTTCCATATTCTTACATTCTGCACGCATACTTTTAGTGCATTCTTCTCAAAGAAAACTGAAATATTAATTGTTTATTCTTTTCTAAAGTAGATTACTTGAGCACGTATGTTAAAGAGTTTCATTTATGTTTGCATTTAACATCATGAAAAATAATTGTATTTTCATCTCCTAAAGTATAGGAGGCTGCTCTTGGCAAACTTTTATTCTCACGGATTAGTGAATACTGGTTCTATCCCTTGTTCACAAGATGATGCGGTGATGGAAGAAAGAGGAGGCATTTCCATGACCTTGTTGGTTCCCAATGTCTGGCTATTGGAATAGATGAGTTGAGCAGTCTTTTTCTCAATTATGGGCTGAATACCTTTGCTAGGTAACCGCCTTGTATCAGACCATAATTTAAGAAACCAAACCTGGTTGAGCACCTCTAGTTCCCCTGCAGTGAGTTTTCTGTAGCAAATTTACCCCAATCTTTACAATAGCCTGTCAATAGGCCACTTCAAATTTTGGGGGAAAATGTAAATATGACCACCAAAGAAGTAGGCAAAATAGCTCTAAATAGGAATGTCCTACTGCATCATGACTTAGAAAAATAAGGAATAAAAATTTCTGTGACCTCTGCAAGCAATCCTCTAATTAATAATATCAGGTTCACTTAGAATTAATATTTATACCCAGCTTTGGGCCAGAGGAGAGGATGATTAATACCACTAGCCCTGGAATCAGAAGGGGCAGTTGAATCACTTTAGTCTTGTGGATTTTCTCTCTTACTGCAGACAGGTTCCAGTCTTTGCAGAACCAATTCACATCTGTGACCACGCTTTGTGATCTTGGTATACTCATTTATATACAAAATAGTATCTCCTAATGGGATTATCCTGGGGTTTTCTGAGGTCACCTGTGTGAAGCCTAGTGATACACTGAGCTGATAAGAATCACAGCATAACAGCAATGATGTGCAGCTGTATAAATTACAGGTATTTATGACATCCAATGCATATGCAGGAAAGCTTTCAACCACAGCAAAAGGTATTTGTACTTAATTTAGCATGCAATAATAAGGCACTGGCTTTTTCTTTCCTTTTTTTTTTCTGGCAGGGAATTGATATGACAGGAAGTCTACTTTTGCAAATTAATTTGTCACCACCACAAGGGATGGCGTGAAGTGAATTCCGGTTGACTCTTGTGGCTCCAATCTGAGTAAAAGCAAGTATATTGGTGCTGCTAATGCAAATAAGAGGATTTGATTTTTAGGATGCTAAGAATAATGTGCATTAATATCATTAATAGGTTATTATTGAATACTGTCATTAATGGTTTACACTAAAATATAATTTTAAGGTTGCTAAAATAAAGTTACTGATAGACTTTACGGGAAATGTGATATTAAATCTATCGTTTTGGTGTCCGCAAATAGAGCTACCTTTCAGTGACTGATTGAATGGATGATTTCATTTATTAAATGCAGACAATAAGTTGCATTTAATTGTTTTTATTGATCAGGGTGTTGCTATCTGTTATTTTAAGGATACAAACTTAATAGTGTATTTTTATAGTGCATGGTCCTTTGGTAGACACAAAAATGATAAAATAGGCCCCAAACAGGCACTGTGATGGTTTATTCTTTGGGAACTAATCTTGTAGAATGTTAGATGACCACATCTTTCATGTGTAACTTTGGCAACTGACAGGTATGTGTGCGGCGCGAACTTCCTATGCCCGGTATAGGGTGAGTTCATGCTCTATTTGCTTCCAACACTCTACAATTAATTCAGAATATCAAATTCTCACTGCTAAAGTGCATTGAATGCTAAGTGCATGAATTATTCAATTTATGTATAAATATTTCAAAGTGTTATTTATTCTTTACCAAGAATAAAGGCCATGAGTGCAGGGTTAGTAGGGGGCCCTGTAGCCCAGAGAGAGACCGGAAACTCAGTAGGACAAGAGGGTAAAACTAAGGGAGGAGGGAAAGATAGGTGAAGTTTTGCTCTGGTTATAAACTTGACCAACTTGACTGTCTTCCTTACTCTAATCTTGAATAGGGAATATTTGCTTTCCATCAAGATAAAATCAAGAGTAAGAGAATAGGCACTGTATCTGACAACTCGTTTATGTTTTTCTTGGAGTTGTGTTATTATTTGGGGGTGCTGCTTTCCAAACAGACATTAAACTCGGGTACTTAATAAGTGCCACTCAGCACAGTCTCCTGTCACAGCGCTGTGTCCTTAATTGTACATGCTAAATTAAGTACAATTAAGTTTGATTTTTAGGATGCTAAGAATAATGTGCATTAATATCATTAATAGGTTGTTATTGAATACCATCATTAATGGTTTACATTAAAATATAATTTTAAGGTTGCTAAAATAAAGTTACTGATAGACTTTACGGGAAATGTGACATTAAATCTATTGTTTCGGTGTCCACAAATAGAGTTATCTTTCAGTGACTGACTGAATGGATGATTTTATTTATTAAATGCAGACAATGAGTTGCATGAGTTTGCAGGTGAGATGGCCGCAGAAGTGACCCCAGCAAGGGAGGATGACAGCCCGCCGGGCGCGCACAGCAGGGCAGGTCACACCTGTCTCGGCAATTCTCGGGGAGATTGCTGAGGTCTCTGCTTTGCAAGGCCATGACCAAGAGCTGGTAATTGTTTCTGTGCTTTCCTAACCGTAGAAAAGCCTCTGACAGCCGTCAGCAAGGTGTCAAATTCAGTAAAGAAACAGCACTTCTTTTTTCTGTTTTTTATGTCTCCAAAACCAAAACGATTTCTATAGTTTTAAAGATAGGAAGGAGAGGGTGAAGCACAGAAATCTTGAGAAGCTGCTTGTGCAACCTACGTTCCAGGGGGAGAAGCAATAGCAACACCCTTCGGGAAGCCTCGGACCACAGGCGCAGGGGCAGTGAGAGGGCTGAGGGCGGAGTCTGCGGGCCGCTGTGCCGTGGGGAGTTTAACCAGGGCAGGGGAACTCACATGAGCTCTGCCCCTTTGAACAACTCCCTGGAGGACCCTGTCTAATTACCTCCTTCGCTCCTTCCAAAAACGGGCCCTTCTAAATTTTCAGAAAGCCACCAGAACCAATTAAAAATTTAATGATTATGGCACCTTCCACATTCACTTTCAGCAAAATTTATGCTACGGTATAACTGTGTTTTGTGAGTACTGTACATACGCTATACAACGTTACAGCTCCTTGTGTAATTGATATTTATGGTACTTTTATGCCTCTTGAAACCAGAAGCTTTGAAGCTTACATTTTAAATTACATACTGTCTCATAGCTGTGGCTCTTTGTACTTATGTGATTTTGAAGGCAGCAGTTACACCTTTTTGATACCAGATCATTAATTGAGAATGAGCTAAATACATTTTTATTACTATAAGAAAGAACATTTATTTTGAAATAACATACTTTATACTACTTCTAGTAATAGTCAATAAAATAGAGGAATCTGACAGCATTTTATTTAAGGTAAAATCACGTTTTGAACTTTTTCTTCCAAATAATTTTTCCAATTAGTTCTTTCTTCTTGGCTAATAAGCTTTTGTGTTTATTAATACATGTAGTTTTAGCCCAAATATAGATTTTTCTGTTCATGTGTCAGAAGACAACTAGGTGAATAAGGGAACAATTTATGAGTTATCAGTCTCCTAGTATAAAACATGAAGAAATTTTAACATAATTGACTTTTTGTAGAGAATTTAAGTATATGAGGTTTTTTTGTTTGTTTGTTTGTTTTTGGTTTTTTTTTTTTTTTTTTTTTTTTTTTTTTTTTTTTTTTTTTTTTTTTTTTTTTTTTTTTTTTTTTTTTTTTTTTTTTTTTTTTTTTTTTTTTTTTTTTTTTTTTTTTTTTTTTTTTTTTTTTTTTTTTTTTTTTTTTTTTTTTTTTTTGTACTGGGAATTGAACTCAACTTCGCACCTGCCAGGCAGGCACTGAGGCCACTGAATAAATCCCTGGCCCTATTTTTTGAGGCAGGTTCTCACTATGCAGTTCAGGCTGGCCTTGAACTTAGTTTGTAGTCCAAGCTGGTCCCGAACCCACAACGATTCTCCTGCCTCAGGCTCCTGAGTGCTGGGATTACAGGTGTGCGCCACTGTGCTTGGCTGTGTTAGCTTCTTATCATGCCTATCCAGTGTGTTTTTGGAAGGCAGTAAGAAGCAAAGTCTTTCTTCCTTCCTTAGTGGTTACCTTTTTGGCTGACCCCTCCATCTCTGGCCCTTCTCTCCTATTGATCTAGCTGAAATGGATGGAACATGTCCCACCTCCACTGTGACGACAGGATAGAGGCAATTGGTGGATCTGTTGAAAGCTCAAAGGGAGGGCACTATCTGCATTGGAGAATATCACAAGCTCATTGTGAAAATGTGTTGGATATGAGGTTTTCCTTCTCCTTTGCCACCACCTGCTTATTCAAGAATCAGAAATCAGTGTTTCTCAGATCTGCAAATTCTGGCTATAATTCTGGCCTCCTCAGGTTGCAGCTTCCCTGGCTTTAGAGTACTTACACTGAGGATGGTGTAATATTGATGAAGTTTAAAAAATCAATTCCAGTAGCTGAGTCTACATTGGCTTGGCCTCTAGTAACATACTGTATTTTAAACATTTTTAATGTTTACATCAACCTATATGTTGGAAAAATGAAATTGGCAGACAAATTAATAAGAAATTGATACAGAAGTCAGCACACCTCAAAATTGCTGTGCATTTTTCTGAAATAAGAATTCACACACACACACACACACACACACACACTGGCTTAACTTTCATGGTTACTCTTAGAAGTTCTAAAAATCAGTTCTGTCTTTTACATATTTTCTCTGATCTTTTGAATTTATATTCAGTCTCTAGTTTTCAAAATCTATTGAAGGAATTCCAAGTCTAGTGCTATATATTCTGCAGAAAGAGGGAAAGTAAACTTAATTGGCTGCTTTTTGAGTCTTATGATTATCTTGGGAATGCTTTCAAAATTGAAATTTTGTTTTTTGATAGTTATTTATTGTTGGAATTTAAAGCATCTGGACAAAAAATTCTTTCGAGTTTTAAGAAATTAACAAGTGAAACATTTTATAGTCAAAAGTGTTTCTCTGGTGACTTGTAAAATGTAAAACTTTTTAGGAAAGGGCAACAAATTCTATCAATCCTTCCCCTGTATCTCGCAGTTTGTATTGTACCAAGCTACAAAGCCCTCTTTCATTCCTTCTACAACTTTTGTCTTCACAAACATGAGTATATGTGGGGGCGGGGTAGAAGGGACATAGGGAAGAAGGTAACACAGAGATTAGGGGGAGATTCATCCCCAGCACTGCATCAAAGATGGAAAACTAGAGCTTACATTTTTTTTTTCTGAAGCCAAATCCAGTTATCAATCTACTTTGCACTATCAGGAATCTTATGTTTAACCAATAAACATAAGATACTTTATTTAACAAGAAAGAACTGGGCATATAGCTCAGTGGTAGTGGTGGAACACTTCTCTAGCATGATGAAGCCCTGGTTCAATTCCCATCATTGCAAAAACAAGAAATACAAAACGTATGCATGAGTGTATACTGCAGATGAGGACGGTGATGATTTCTGGAGGACCTCTTTTGATTTGCCTCAAAATATCTAGCATAGCTGGGGCATCACAAGACATAGTATTTAAATTCTTAATGCATTCTGGAAGAAGGAAGGGATATATTTGCAAATTGCTTTATAAAAGTTCTGTTTCCACTGTCTGAGTTGAAAACCTGCAGTTGTCTTGGCTAGATGCATAGCAAGAAGGTATCTATCAAAACTGTGTGTTTGACAAAGTGGTAGGTTGACAGATGGTTGTGTGAGGATGAACAAAAATGAGAAAACACATGCAAAAATCATTGCAGCCTGGCCAATTTCTAGGACATCTGTATAGATACACAGATTCAGTTTAATAGCGTATGCCAGATACTTTCAGAGCAATGCATTCTCCATTGCTTTATTAAACTGCAAAAAGCTAAATATGTCGTTTGGTTAAGAATAAGTAAGGGGACTATAAGATTTATTCAGTTGAAAGCAAGAAAACAATTTTCATGTTGGGGTCAGTATTACAATTTACTTTAACTCTCGTAAAGATTAACTTGTTTTATTTGAAAAGCATATTTGTTGGCAGTACAAACTCACTTATTTTGACCTTAACCTCCACATTTTGTTTTGTTCTGTATGTATCTGAAGGGGATTTGCAAGTCACTGATCTGGAAAAATCCAGAAAGTGAGAAATTATATTTTGTTATAAGATTCCATTATTCAAAGCTCAAGTGCAAAATAAATTATGATAATCTGAGAGTATTTTCCATTTGGAAGAGACAGAAACAATGCTAGCAATAACAGCTTGAGTCATCTCTAGTCACATACCATAAGGTCACTTAGACAGAGTGTGTCCACTTCTGGATGTTTTGAAATTACATACATGCTTGTCATATCTATCAAGACGCTAGTTAAAAAACAAGCAAAACAAAAACCTAAAAAACTTTCCAATTACCATAGTGCTACACCTATTACAAGAACTAACTTTTAATGTTGAGTGTGTTACTCGCTTAATAATTAGATATGAACTACAGTTCACCATGTAGCCTTATGGAATAATTTTGCTGTACCCCAAAATTCAGATGTCAAAAATCACTGCATCCTTGAATCTTCATTTGTTTTGATTATCTTCCTGGTATACTCGAGATATAGTGATGACCTTCAAAGAATAAAATCTCAATTGCATGGAATTCATTACTCTGTCAGGTATTCTTTGCTTTGAAAGCAGTAAAGCAAAGCAATGATATGGTCCTGATTGTATTTGAAGATCTAATGATAATTTTCAAGAGTCTGTGATATTTATCAGAAATTATTAGCAGTATGTTTTATTTAGGTTTTTCAAAACTGAAGTCATTGTTGAGGTAACTTCATTCTGATTCTTTTTTAAATTGAGGAAAAACTTATGTAAAGGTTTGAAGTTTATAATCACAAGCACTCTTTATAAGACTTATTGAGATATAGATTATGCCCCCTAGAAAGTTCACTCAACATCTGCCAAGAAATCCTATGCCATGTAGGTGCCCACTATTATGATTTATATCACCAAAAAAAAAAAAAACCTTGCCAGGTTTTGAACTTCATACGATTGGAATAATAATATGCAATTTTGATATTCGTCATTATTCATAACCCTATTTTTCATTGTTGCATGATACTTCACTGTATGACTATACCATAATTTATTTACCATTGATATTTTCTGATGGATATTCGGAGTGCTTCCTGCATTGAGCTATTGTAAGTGTCATTACTACTTCTATATGACATTTGGTGAACATATGTGCTCATGTATCTGGGTTATACACCTAGGCATGGAAATGCTGGGGTTAAGGAATATTAAGTGTAATTTGAGTAGATGCTATGAGTCAGTAGTTTTCCACAATGGTGATTTATATTTTCACCAACAATGTATGATACTTCTAGTTTTTCCACATCTTTGGTAGCACATATCAGCAGTCTAATTCTAGTCTTTCTTGGAGAGATGTAGTGGTCTTTTATTATCATTCTCATTTGCAATTCTTTGATAAGAAAAAAAACACAATGAGCATACTTATATGTGCATTTCTCCCATTCATGAATTTGCTTTTATGAAGTTTTATGAAGTGTCTGTTTACATGGGCCATGTTATCTTTTTTTATTTTATGGGTTCTTTATCCAAACAGGACACAGTTCTTGGATATATCTGTAATACTACAAATATTTTCTGTTTTTGATTTATTTTTTCTTAATGACATCATTGGAAAAACAGAAGTTTTGCATTTTTCTGTTGTCCACTGGCTATTTTTCTCTTTTATAGGTAATATTTTCTTTGCCTTTTCTAAGGAATAGTTGCCTTTCCCAAGATAAGAGATATTCTTGTGTGTTTTCTTCTGAGAGCTTAGCAGTTTTAGGATGTATGTTAAGTCCATAGTCCATCCGTCTGTCTTGCATTGTGTGTGTGTGTGTGTGTGTGTGTGTGTGTGTGTGTAAAGAGTTGGTACAGAATACATTTCTGTTTCTTCCTGAAAATTTAATAATTGTTATTCCATTTCTATTTATGGACTTTTCCCACTTATTTGTTTCAATGCCTTTAGAGAAAATCACATGATCATATGTGCATGGTTCTATTTCTAGAATTGTCATTTTATTTTACCGATCTATTTGCCTACCTCTAACCCAGTATCGTGCTGCTTTGGTTACTGCAGCTTTATACATACTTATTTAGTAAGAAAATATGAGCTCTCCAACTTTCTTATTCTTCTTCAAAACTGTTTTGGCTAATTTAAATTCTTAGATTTTTGTCTAGTATAGCTATGAAGAAGCCTATGACAATTATTTTATGAGTAGGAAAATTTACTGGAGTAAAGAAATGGGGAATAGGAATAGCTCCTGAGAGACAGGAGGGGTCCCTAAGGTATTGTCCCATGACAGTTTTTGATACGTTAAGGATATTAACCAAATTTGGAAGAATTGACATTTTAGCAATATTGAGTATTTCAATACATTATAATGGGCAATATCCCATTTATATGGCCCTTTAGTCTTCTTTCAACAGTATTTTGTGGTTTTTCTGCCTAGAGAGTTTGCATGCACTTAATTAAATATATTTTCACAGATTTTATTAATTTATAGATAATGTTTTTAGATTTCATTTTTAATCTGTTTGCTACCAGCATACAGAAATACAATTGTACCTCAACTCTGTCAAACTTATTTGCTAGTTCTAGTATCTTTTTGTAAATCCCTTGAAGCATTAATAGGGATGATTATGATTCTGCAAGTAAGAATAGCTTTATTTAGTCTTCTACAAACCATTCACGACTTCCTCATAGTCTCTTATTTTAGTGGATAAAGTTTCAAGTGAAACATTGAATAGAAGTGGTTATCTTGGATATACTGATCTTGGTATAAAAGTGTTTAGTATTTCACCATGAAGTACATTATCTACAGACCCTTTTCCAACTTGTAAAAAGTTTCTCACTTCTATTTCACTGAGAGCTTTTATAACCAGTGTGTGTTAAATTTTGTCAAATGCATTCTATGTATCTACTGAGATGACATGATTTTTCCTTTTAATATGGTGAAACAGTTTAATTAAATTTTGAACATTTATATTCAAGTCATGATATGTGTTCTTTTGCTATATTGCTAGATTTGATTTGCTAATATTGTGAGGTTTTTTATATCTACTCTCATGACATTTAGTATGTAATTTTCTTTACTTGAAAAGACTTTGTCAGGTTTTGTCAGGGGTTATGCTGCAAAATTTCCCTCTCACTGTATGTAAAATATTGTATAAGACTGGCTTATTTATCCCTAAAATCTTTGAGAGAATTACCATCTCTTAAAAGAGTAATGGGAACTGAATCAGAAATAAGAGGTGAAGCCACTGAGCCTGGAAGTTTCTTCATGGGAAGAGTTGTATTAAAAATTCAATTAAAAAAATAGATATGTGATCATTCAGATAATTTTTTCTGATGTCCGTTTAGGTAATTTATCTTTTAAAAGATTTGATAATGTTACCTACGTTGTCAATTTTATCGGCATACATTGTGCCTAATATTTTTTATCCTTTTGACATATGTACGATTTATAATGATATTCCTCTTCCTTTTATAATTCTTCCTCTCTTTGATACTGTAAGTCATTTCATAACTTTTTCAGAGAATCAAGTGCTATCTTTATTAACTTTTGCTGTTTATTTTTGCTCTATTTCACTGATTTTTGCCTTGATATTTATGACTTCTATCAACTCATTGTGGTTCAATATTCTTAACTTCACCTAGCTTCTTAAGGTAGAAAAATAGATAACATGATTTTGTCTTTGTTCTTTTCTGATAAGGAAAATATCTAAAGCTATAAAATAACCTCTAAGCATTGCTTTAGTTGCATGTAACAAACTTTCCTGCAATTATTCAAGTAAAAAATATCTCTTCTTAGCCTGACAAAAATAATTTTCTTTGACTTCATGTGTGTGTTTTTTCTTCTCTAACATAAAAGATTATTCTTAGAGATTCCTAATATCTCTTTACATATATCATTTTCTGATTATTGATTGGTTAATATCTAAAACTACAGTTATCAATTGACTATGGCAGGTAGTTGCCTGTCAAATTTGATAGACTTTCACATTTAGTATATTTTAAGTGCATTAACATATCAAAATATTTTTCAAAACTAGTTTTATTATGAAGATAGTGAATTTGATGTTTCTGCCCTGAACTTTCTCTAAGAATATGCGATGCTTTTGAAAGTGAATCATATCCACCAACAATGGCAGATGGAAATCAGAGTCATGAAAACAGAGAAATGTATTTGGTGTTTATGTCTCCAGAATGACTATAAACTCAACAGATAAACATTCTAAACAAGAAACCATATTGAGAAATGAAATAATCTAAAAATACACACAAAAAAGAGCTTCTCTAAAGAGGCCGATGGTATAATAAAGAGTTTAGTAGGTTCTTGTCTCTTCTTCCTGGCACAGAGCTTCGGAAAGCATGTGGAATTTCCTGTGTGACAGAACTCTTTGATAGACCCCCACATTAGCTTCAGGAATAGGGGCTTCTCCCCAGGAAAGCCAACTCCCTGAGTAGAGGGTTGGACTTGGGGCCAACCTGATTCACTAAGAGAACAGGAAGACTGGTATTTGAGTTAAATCAAGGTACATCATTTAATCAGTGAGGTCCAGGAAAGGAAGCCCCGATAAATACTCCAGACACGGAAGCTGTAGACACCTACCTAACTACACTGATAAACCAGGAACAGGACAGCCCTAACTGCACCTGCAGAAGGCACGGGGCTTCCCTGTCAGGACTTTCCCAGGTCTTCCCTAAGTACCACTTCTACTACTACTAGGTTCAAAATCAGTATCCATTTATTATTATATTTATAATAAGACTGTAAGGATAGCACTTGTCCTAGGTTCTTTGGTTTCTGTAGAGATGATCAAATGTAGGGTCAGTGTAAGAACCCCTGAATTTGTAACTGGCTGGTGCCTTACAGCCCTATTTGTGGCTACCATCCAAAGCAGAGCCAATCTTGTGGGAGACTGAGTCTTTCACATTTGGGGTGTGATGCTGGCTTTGAGCAGTTAGCATCA
This sequence comes from Dasyprocta punctata, assembly GCA_004363535.1. Classification (NCBI taxonomy): domain Eukaryota; kingdom Metazoa; phylum Chordata; class Mammalia; order Rodentia; family Dasyproctidae; genus Dasyprocta; species Dasyprocta punctata. The sequence goes on along the minus strand of RJWM01002188.1, from coordinate 90,187 downwards.
CATTTGTGTTACAGTTCCCCAACCAGAGTTGAGGGGTGGTGAGCAGAACAGGGACACTGCGGGGCAAACTGTGAAAACATTGTAGCAGAGAACATTGGCCATTCTCTAGCCCCTGGTTTGTTTACTCATAAACAGTACTTGGTTATCGTTGTTGTTGTTGTTGTTGTTATTGTTGTTGTTTTAGTTAAGCACATGTCCACCCCGCTAAAAACTGATTCCTTCTGCAACTCTGTGGCAAATGGACTAAATTCTCAACAGCAAGATGTACAGAAGTGTCAACTTCCTTCCCCTTGCCCTTTACATCATGAAAGCCATTTACTGTCTCTGCTTTGACCTCTTAATAGCAGATAGTGATTCTAATCCATTTTTATTTCTTTCTTTCCTAGCATCTGAGATCCAAGGTGTGGCTCTCTTTAAAAGATACATTACACTACATAAGTTTATTTAATATGTTTATCTAAAAGATGAATAAATTCTTCCAAAACTGCCATAAGTATGCTGTGGCCAGTGGATAGCAGTGAGTCACAAGCATTGGATCCCGTAAAGAAAGGGTGTAGAGGGGCCGGGGATTTAGCTCAGTGGCATAAGCACCTGTCTGGCAAGTGTGAGGTTGTGAGTTCGATCCCTGGTACCAAAAAAAGAAAAAAAGGGTATACATCATTATGCTCAGTCACCATGGCCAAAAGCATTTGCACAGTGTGAAAGAGGCACCTGTAGGAAAAACTCCTCCATGAGGGCCGTGGTCCACCTGTAGTGCAGCCTCCAGGACTTGGCTGGGTGGCTGATGTCTGCTGCATGGAGAATCAGGGACATGGTCTTGGCTCTGTCAATCCTGTCAAAGCAAGAACATGTCCAGATTACCAGGACAAAGTAACTGATTTGCCTTTGGTAAGTCCAAACCCTAAGAACTTCGCAATGACAAAAGAAAATAACCTACCCTTCAGGTTGCTGCAAACTGTTCCTTATATTTTTAATCTGCTGGAAGTGACCAGACATGTCTGTAGATAATACCATTTCAATCACTAAGTTCCGAAGATCCCTGCAGAGGCATCAAAAGGAGAAAGATCACATTTGGCCCTTTATTGGTCTGGATTGGAACATTTCTCTAGTTATCTCTAATGACGTTGTATTTTTCCTAATGGATATGAACCTAGAAGGTGCTAGTTTGTAAACGTAAAAGTGCTCATGAAAATTTAACACTATTTTGCCCTGGACCCTGATGGATTTAAGAAGTTTCTAGCATAGAAATCTGTGAACAATGCTGTTTTAAATTTCCCTAAAGCACCAGAATTTTCTTTTCTTACCCCATAACCCTTCTTCACAACTCATAATTCCTAAGTCTTATTTTTCTATCTGAAAGTAACCTTGACCATTTTTCAAGAGAAACTATTCTAAATGCATTTTAAAAGTCTTTTTTTTTTAATTTAGTGTACAATCTGTTCATTTTGGGAGATTGGTTAATGCTTTGGGAAATAACTGTGTAGCTCAGTGGGGCTTCAGAGCACTTTAGATGCATATGGTCAACAAAACTAATGGGCTCAAGGTCTCTGGAAGATGGCAGCATGGATTCTCAAGATCTCCCTTGCTCCTTCCTCACTTTGCATCTTTTAAATAAAATTACTATTAATAACACCAATACTATTTATCAAGGGTTCATTCAGTCTAGGCACTAACCTAGAACTATGCTGTAATGACTCTGTCTGTATATTAAAAACCTAATCCTCATAACAACCTTATTTCTTGCTACAGAAAACAGCTGTTGGCTTATCACAGACCTAGTACACAGTGGAGGTTAATTTCAATTCAAGAGTTTCCACTCCCAAAACTGGCACCTGGGAAACTCTATCATGTCAACTCCCATTGTAACAACCCCACAGAAGCCCAGGTGCTGAAGTGAGAGAGGATTCTTTGTTTCAGCTTTTGGGACTTGACCTTGTCTAACACAGAAGCACGGGTACTATTGAAATTTTCAATCAGTACACTAAATACGGTGACTATACTGTTAAACTTATGTATGAATAACTTATTCTCACATTAAGGAAAAAGTAAACCATCCCAGCCAAAGGTTACATTAATTACAACTAATTCATTGTTAATTCAGTAGCAATAGGTAAAATATTACTCACACAGGAAACCATGCTTCATTTTCTCTCTGAAGTGTGGCTAAAGAGAGTAACCTAAATCAAGGCGTGCAGTAAACTTGAATCATGATCTCATGTCAAAGATAACTTACCTAAAGATAGCAATTAGCATCACCAAACCATGTAATTTTTTAAGGAGATCCTCAGAGAAACGTACAAGATTTCCCTTCACACTTGGGCCACTTTAATATAGTTGTGAAGTTTTCTACCAAATACGTGAAGGTTTTTCTTTTTAAAGCTACATCCCACATATTGAAGAATAATACAAGAAGAAATAAGCATAATGCTAAAAGTTTTGAATTTATGTAAGACCACATATTGACACACACTAGTACAAGTTGGTATGCTGCAGACAGAGTATAATTTTACATTGTACCTACTGTGCGCTGTGTGGTTTTACACTTATGTATGGATGCTGAATTGACCTGAAAACATTTCAGACTCACTGAGCACAGCCTGGCTCCTGAACAAAGACTTCCAAATACTAATCCTTCACGGAGTTAGTCAGTCAACAATAACGGTGCTTGTAATACGGTCAAGGCATGGCATTTCATCTGTTTTCTTTGCTTGAAATCACTTGATAGTTTTTCTAAAATTAATTTTCCCTTAGATTTCTTCAGAAACTCACCTCCAGTCATCTTTGGATAAATTTGTCAAGATGTTCATTTCTTCTTCTTGCATAAGGCGGTAAGCAGCACTCACATGATGATTCTCAAGGACAGAGCGGTCATTGTACAAAATGGCAACGTCTGATCTAAGAATTAAAGACAAAATTCCCACCACAGCATTTGGTTAGACTTTGTGAGAATAAAAGACACTCAAATGTCAAGTCATCTCACCAGTAAACATCTTATAACTGAGCATTTAATTTATGGAAGTGGTTTCTTTTATAAATGTATAGTTTTAAATTTTATATAGACCTTATGTTTTAGAGCAATTTTAGGTTCAAAGAAAATTGCAGATTGTGCACAAATTTTGTGTACATTTTCGGCCACCAGACATGCATAGCCACCCCTGTTTTCAACATCTCTCACAGAAAGATATGTTTGATATAGTTGATGAACCTACACTGACGCATCATTACCGCTGGATGACCAGGGTTCCCTCCTGGGATTGAACATTCTTTCGTTTAAATAAAGTGCATAATGACAACGTGGGTACCATTGTAGTATCATATACAGTAGTTTTACTCTCCGAAAACACCTCTGTGGTCAGCCTGTTCATTGTTTTTGCCTCCACAACCTGGCAACATCTGATCTTTTCATTGCCTCTATGGTTTTGCCTTTTCCAAAATGCTATATGGTTTAATCATCTAACTGGTTGTGGTTTCAGACTGGGTCTTTTCACTTACTAAAATGCATTTAAGTTTCCCCCATGTCTTTTTAGGTCTCAACAGTTCACCTCTTATGAACACGGATTAATGTTCTATTGCCAGGTTTTAGCACAACTTATTTATTTTTATTTTTTTAATTTAAGAGAAAAAAGACCGAAAAGAAAAACAAAAAGCAAAAGAGACAAACAAACAACAACAAACCCAATACAATAACATTATAGGTTTACAAAACAAGATGATAGGAATTTGACAATGGTTGTAATATTGCATATTGTTACCTTCAAAAAGGTTGCTTAGATTAACAGATATAGACATGTAAAATTGATCTAATCATATGAGTATTAACTGTTCTTTTCCAATAACATACATTTAGTAGTATAGTCATTTTAGCTATCTTATGTATATATACGAATTTATGTCTTTTTCCTTTTCCCTTCCTTCTTTCCCCTTTCCCTATCCTAATTATTTTTCCTCTATGAGCAGTTTCTTAACTTTATGCAGCATTTATTGTAGATTTTGGATTGTATGTACTTTTTCAGTTTCTTATACTAGGGAGACAATACGGCATTTACACATGTGAGTTTGATTTATTTCATTTACAAGTATGGTCTCAAGTCACGTCCATTTACTTATGAAAGTCTTGATCCAATCTTTCTTGATAGCTGAGTAATACTCTATTGTATAAAAATACCACACCTTTTTTGTCCATTCCTTGATTGATAGGCACTTGAGTTGTTTCCAAGATTTGGCTGTTACAAATTGTGTCGCTATAAACATAGGTGCACATTTATCACTGTGGTGTGATGTTTTCAATTCTTCTGAAAAAATGCCCAGAAGGGGGATAGCTGGGTCAAATGGAATCTCTAATCCTAACTTTTTGAGGAATCACCACACTGATTTCCACAATGGTTACACCAGCCTATACTCCCAGCAATAGTGGAGAAGGGTTCCTTTTTCTCCGCAACCCCTCCAGCATTTGTTATTGGTTGATTTCTCGATCTTGGTCATTCTTTCTGGGGTTAGCACAACTTATTTATCCATTCACTTATGGAGGAAAATCTTGGTTACTTCTAAATTTTGACAATTAAGAATAAAGCTGCTGTAAACATCTGTGTGTGGAGTTTTGTGTGGATGTAAGTTTTCAACTGCTTTAGGTAAATGCCCAGAATGTACTTTCAGGATCATCTGGTGAGAGCAGATTCAGTTGCATAAGAAACTGTGAAGACGTCATTCAAAGTGGTAGTTTTGCATCTCAACAGCAATAAATGAAGGTTCCTGTTGTCCCACATTCTCATCAGCACTTGATCTTGCAGTGTTCTGGACTTTGGCCATTCCCAGAGAGACGCAGTAGCACATCCTTGCAGGTCTACAGTGTAGAGCATCTTTCTTAGGCCTCTGTGCTATATCTAGAACTTTTTTGCTGAGATGCTTAATAAAATCTTTGGTTCTAGCTTTCAGTGGGTTGTTTTCTTATTGTTGAGTTCTAAACATTCTTTCTTCATTTGTATATGGTCCTTTATTAGATATATCCTTGGCAAATATTTTGCACCAGTCTGGACTGTATTTTCATTCTCTTAACAGTATCTTTGGCAGGGCTTGAAGTTTTTATTTCAGTGAAATCTAGCTTACTCTTCCATGAATTGCACCTTTAGTAGTGTATGTAGAGTCATTTCTAACCTAAAGGTCATCTAGATTTTCTCCTATGTTATCTTCTAGGAATTTTATACTTTTGTGTTTTATATTTAGGTCTGTGATCAATTTCTATTTGTGTGTGTGTGGGGTGCTGGGGATCAGAAGGTCTGCAATCAATTTCAAATTAACTTTGTGAAGGCTGGAAGGTCTGTGTCTGGCATATTTTGCGATACTGTAACATAATACTAGAGAATGAGTACTTTATTAATAAAGAACAAGAATTTATTTCTCATGGTTCTAGAGTTTGGGAAATCCAAGGTGAAGCATCATCGCATGGTGAGTGCCTTCTTATTGTGTTATCACAAGAAGAGAGTGAGTGGTGGAAGAGCATGGATCCCAGGGCGGAAAACCTATTCCTAAGAACCTTTTGATAATAGCATTAATCTATTCAGAAGGATGGAGCTATGAAAACCTACAGGCTTCTCATTAACCTTCACCTCTCCAAACTGTTGCAATAGGGATTAAGGTTCCAATACATGAATTCTTGGGGACACATTCAAACCATATAGATTATGAGTAGAATTTTTGGCATACGGATGCCCAGTTTTTCTAGTACTATTATTGAAAGGATTATCTTTGTTCTATTTTACTGCCTAAATGTTTATGTGTTCATTCCTGGGCTTTCTATTCTATCCCATTTATCAACTTGTCTATTATTTTACTGACATCTCATTGTCTGGTTCCTGGAGCTTTGAAATTAGCCTTGAATCCATGTGGTATCAGTCTTTCAATTTTGTTTTTTTTTTAACACTGTGTTGACAATTCTGGGTATTTTACTTCTCCATATAAACTTTTTCTGAAAATATTCAGAAAACAAAATGCCATGATTTTGATTGGAATTTTGGTGAATTGATAGGTCAAGTTGACAAGAAATGACATCTTGACAAGACTGAGTCCTTCTATCCATGAATGTGAGCCATCTATTATTTCCTTCATCAGAGTTTTCTTTTCCTCATTTGGTCTTGTATGTATTTTATTATGTTCATACCTACTATTTCAATCTAGGGGTGCAATGCAAATGAAATTGTTTTCAATTTAAAATTCAATTTTTTCAATAGCTGTTGTATAAAAAACAGCAGACTCAAAATGGACCATTATCTGTTATCCTGCAATCTTGCTGTAATAAATTTTTAGTTCTAGGGTTTGTTTTTTGTTGTTATTGATGATGTTGTTGTCACCATTGTTGTTATTCTGTGGGTTCTTCCAGATTTTTTACATAAGCCATCTTATCATTTGCAAACAAAAATACTTTTCTGTCCTCTTTCCAAATCTTCATTTCCTTTTCCCCCTTTCTTGTCTTATTGCATCAGTTAGGATGTTCAGTACGATGCTGAAAGTCTGGTGAAAACATCCTGGCCTTGTTCTTGATCTTAATGAGAAACACTTCAAGTTTCTTACCATTGTGGATGATGCTAATTGTAGTTTTCTTTGTAGATTTTTTTTCTGATTTATTTATTTATGTTTTTAATTGGCAGATAAAATTGCATATGTTTGCAACATTATGTTTTGAAATACTTACACACTGTGGACTGGCTAGTTAATTAACAATATACATGTCAGTGCCTAGTTATTTTTGTATGGTGAAAATATTTAAAATATACTTTCTAAGAAATTTTCAAGAATGCAAAGCATTGTAATTAATTGTAGTCATCATGTTGTACAACAGATCTCTGTGAAATTAGTCCTAACTGAAATTTCACATCATTTGATCAACTCTACCTATGCTTCCCACCTCCAGTCCCTGGTCACCACTATTCTACACCAGAAGGTAGTCTCTATTAAGTGGAGGAAGCTTCCCTCTATTGCTAACTTACTGAGTTTTTATCATGAGTGAGTGTTAGATTTTATCAAATGCTTTTTCTTCATCTACTGACATGATCATTTAATATTTTTTCTTCAAGCTGCTAGGGTGATAGGTTATACGAATTATATTTCAAATGCTGAACCAGGCTTACAGACCTGGAATAATTCACACTTGGACATGATGATTATTTCCCTTTTAACTACCATAGTTTAAATATATTTATATCTTTTCCTTTTAGTCTGTTATCCAAATACCTGTGAAATATTCTAGATATGACAAAAGAAAACAATTCAGATTCAATCAGTGAATGAATAAGCCCCTTCACACCTAGTATACAGAGCTGATTATTACCCTCATTTTTCTGGACTAAAATTACTCTAAGTAGGAAGCAGAAGGGATGATGAAAATCGTGGTTCTATTTGTGCTTCAAATTTTTACTTCCTTTATCATTTGTGATTAAATATGAAAATTATACATCTTTTTGCTTTAAATGAAAATGAAAATCATTTTTAATCAAAGCATAAAATGTTTCACCACCAATTTATAATGTTCATTGTATTTTTAAAATGATGAATTCATCAAGAGAAGTTTTTATTTTCTGCCTGTATTTTCAAGTAACATAATCACTAAACAAACAACTTCAAGTTTCTCTAATAAATTTGATTTTCTAGGGCAAAGTCTGAAACTTTCCAAGTATTCTCAGTTGCTCATAATAGAGTCTGTGCACCTCCACTCTCTGTCCCCCTGGGTTTCAGAACATTTCACAGGTGTGTGATAAAAATACAACCACTATGCTCAAGGTCTTAAAATGATAACCCAATTGACCAAGTAGAAGCAGGCAGAAAAATTCATAGCAAAAGGCAAGTCAAGTTAAAACCTGTAGCAACTGTTACCACATCACTCAGGACCAAGCTTGTCCACGTTCCTTCCTCCTGGTAAGTTCATTTGCTGTCAGGTGTAAAATTGCTTCATTCAAGACTCATGGTCCAAGTCTGAGCCCACTCTGAGCAGCTTAGTGGTGTAGCGAGACCTCGTCTCAAAACAAAAGAGGTCTGGAAATGTAGCTCAGTGCAAAGGCACTGGGTTCAAACCCCAGCGTGGGGGTGGGGGCTGTTTCAGGTTTACTATGCATAGAGTCCTAGTTATAACTTAGTTCTTCCTCTGCCACTGATTTTTTAGTGAAGAGTAGGCCAGTATGAAATAAAGAAAGAACAAAAGTGGCTGCTAGAATGAAATGGGTAGCTACACATATGTTAATATGTTTCATTGTTGCAACTGTTTTACTATCTATATGTAGCCCATAATATCATGTCATATATCTTATATATATATATATATTCACACAAATAAATTTATTTTTTATAAAGAACACTAAAGAAACATGGCATCTGCTGCAAGCATTCTATTCAAGATCTGTAAATGATAGTCTAACAGAAAAACCAAGCTTTATTATTAATCCAGCATAAGAAATGATAAATTAGGCACTAAAATAATTTCTGTCTTTTGTTTCCAACACTATGATAAGGGTTTTTAAAAATGTGTATTTGGCTACTCATGCATATCTACAATGTATTTTTTTTTCAGTATATTCAGTTAAGACCTAAAAACCCTTAAGGCAATCATGACTCAATATAGAGAAAAATAACTTGGGAGAGTTTCTACATGGAATTCTTGTTTAAAGGATACTTAAATAGATCTCTTGTGCAAATTAAAAGCCATGCCATGTGTGTTTTCTAAAATTTTCTGACACTATACAAAAATATGAATTTTCCAATTCTTTCCTTTGTATCATGTGGACCAAATCCAGCTATGCCATGTTCATCAGAGCAATTCCAAGTATGTATCACTATCTTTGCTTTCAGAAATAGCAAAGATGTATTGAACCAGATTCAACTGTAGCAAAATGTGTGGTTTTGTCTCACAAGTTCAACCGGATGCTGAGAGCATAGCATGGTCCTAATGGCTGAGATGGTCTCTAACAGCTAAGAAAAGAACAAGACACTAAGCAACATTCGGTATCCATGGTAACGTGTAGCGGCGGCATTTTCTGTTCACAAAGGGGAAATTATTTCCACTTATTTACACTTTCAAGGATTGCATGCATGAAAATATCTGCATTGAACTCAACTCAAGCCTTGCTCTATGCTCTAAGTTACTTGTCAGTCATTTTGCATCATACAGTAAATGAGTTTCCATATTAGAAAAACACTTTGAATCCAAATAACAACGACTAATATAAAACACAACAGAATTATTGTTATCAGTTACGTGTGATCTTATTTCTCCTTCTACAAAATGTGAAGGTACTAGAGTCTTAAAAACATATTATATTGTTGTACTTTTGGCATTACAATGCTGGTATGCATTTTCAAATTTGTGTAGAATTAATCCATTAAGTAATTAACTCAGACAATTTATAAGAAAATAAGTAAAATGCAAAACTTTCTTTTATGTTTGTGTAGTTTCTTAATATAAAATCAGGAAAGATTAATTCTTCCTCCTCCCCTCCTCTCCTCCTTTCCCTCTTTCTTCATCTTCCTCCTTGGCCAGCCTCTTCTTCCATCTTCTCCCAAATTAAAACACAAGTAAATTAGGACTCTGCCTCCAATTGCAGATGATCAGTAAAAAGAGAAAACTGAAAGTGATGTTCTAAGACTGCATCTTAAAGAAAAGTCCATTGTTAATAAATTACTTGCTTTCTTCTCCAAATAGCAAAACCGTTATCCTGTACAGGTCCCAGATAAATAATGATTTGTCTTTAACTAAAACCCTCAGTGATGTGATGCATGTAAAAGAGATTTGATAAATAAAAATGATAAATATGGTCTTCTTTTCCTTTGATGGTTATCACAAATAAAGCAGAAGAACTCCTTATACTCTGTACATAGATGTAGATGAATAACATCCCTGCTCGTCAAACAGGTTCCACCATATTCAGCCATAGCAAAATGGTTTTCTTTTCCAAGGCTTTTTTCTTTTCATTTTATGTCTCTCTGAGAAACTTGGTATTTGTTTCCTCCAGGAAAAAGAGATGTCTTCCCTTGTATCTCACTGTTTGAATTTCAACTCTTTCTCTCTCTCCATCAAGGCCTATGATGTGTAAGGCCATCTTATTTTAGGCTACAGAAGACTGCATCAGCTGTCTGTCTCTGGTGGTGGGGGGCGGAGTTACCAGGAACAGGTTTGAATGTATGTTCTTCTTTCTCAGTTTCTCAAGTCTTGCACTGCCATCACCTACTGTGCATATACAGAGGTCACTTCACCTCTAGATCTTTGATTTTTCCAAAGTCTTACCCTCTGCAATTTGGTACAGACAATCTATAATATAGATTTCAGTCACTTGGGATAGCTTCAAGTTCTAAAATATCTAATATTTTAACAATTGTTTTCCATATTAGCACATCACAACAATAACTCTGTATACCTGGAAAATTAATTGTTAGAAGTATATTTATTTAAAAAAATAAAATCTTCAACCACATAAAAACTTTCATAGGTGTACTTATTTCAGCTTTTTTCACAAATGTCAAAATTTAGAAATAACCAAGGTTTCCTCCAATAAGTGTCAGTGTACCTCATTAATAAAAATAGTACTCATTAATAAAAAGAATGAGCTATCAACCCTTGAAAAAACATGATAAAGGAACCAAACATGTAACTATAAATAAAAAAAGTTCAAAAAGTATAAACTATATAATTTCAACTACACAATGGTTTGAAAAGGAAAAACAGTAAGACTTTAAAAGGTCAGCATTGCCAGAAATGAAGAAGAAATTGGTGAATCACAGGGACTTTACGGCAGGAAAACCATGTATTGTTAGGATATTGCAATAATGGATAAACACCATGGCACATTTATCAAAGTCCATAGAATCTGTAAACAAAAACTAAATCCTGATGGGTTCTAGACTGAAATCTACCTGTCAAACAATGATGTCTAGCCGCCTAGCTAGAACAAGATTAGAGGACCTTTCTGATATAGACTGAACTATGTCTCCTCAAAATTCATATATTGAAGTTCTAACCATTGATGTAACTATATTTGAAGATAGAGACTTTGCTATGGTCTAAATAAAAAATGTCTCCCCAACATCTCCTTTACACAGAGGTGGGCTTTTGGAAAGGTGATTGGATAACAGGGGAGCAATGCTCATTAGTGGATTCACACTGTATTGCTGAGTTCATCCCTGAATGTCCTATTAGGAAGCAGGACTTTGTGGGAGGTGAATCGCTCGGGGCATGATGTGGAAGGGTGTCTTCTTGCCTAAGGTTCCTCTCTTCTTTCTCTATTTCCTGACTGCTATAGGCTGAGCTGCTTTCCTCTTCCAGGCCCTTCCACTATGCTGTTGCCACACTGAAAGGAGTCCTCTGAAAACTAGAAACCAAAATAAATCTCTTCTCCTTTAAATTTCAGATGTCAGTATTTTGTCCTAGTGATTGGAAAGTGACAAATATAGAATATTGGTGGCTGCAGTAGGATTATTACTGTGACTGTACCTAACCGTGTGGCTTGTTAGAGGCATTTGAAAAGATTTGGGGAAGCCAGTTAGAGAAATTCTAGAAGGCTGTAACGTGAGCTTAATGTGAGATTCTGGTTGGAGTTTTTAGGAATGTGCAACGCAAAGGTGTAGCTCATGAAGTTTCAGTTGGGAATGAGGAATCCATCAGAAACCGGACTTGTGGCCATGCATGCTTCACTCTGGCAAAAAAATTTTGTCTGTATTTTGTCCACGTTAAAGACTTTGTGTGAACTGAATTTAAAAATGGTGGACTAATTGATTTAGCAGAGGAATAAAGGCGCAAGGTTAAAGGAAGGTAAACTTTGAAAACTGTGCTGAGAGGAGAGTGTCTCGGGACAGCCCTCATTCAGAACTCTCTAGGGACCTGTTTCATAGAAAGCAGTCATCCGTGCCCTCAGAGGGCGCTGCAGCCATAGTCCAAGAAGGTCAGAGGACTGCCTGAGCTGGGGGCAGACCTTATGTCCTCCATATGGTGCTGTAAATTTTCGGGGACACAGAGCACCACAGTTGGAAGCTTCCACCAGATTTTAAAGAAAAGACTGGGAAGCCAGGCAATGTCCCCCTAGAGGGCAATGTATGAAGCTGTGAGAATGAAGCTAAAGAACAGTGGAGATCCTAGTAACTCAGAGACGCCAAGAAAGTGAAACTTCTGGTGAGAAAAGTTGAAGGCAGTAAGCGGAGTCAGCCCAAGATAGAGGACGTGTAGCTGCAACCAGCAAAGCCAATGGGGAAGGGCTGCCCAAGTCCTTTGGAGCTCATGTCTCACCATAATTTGCTTGCATCCAGTTTCTTTCTAGCCTCCCTTCCTGCTTGTTAGAATGAGAATATTTACCCTGTGTCATTGCATGTTGGAAATATCTAACTTTCTTTTTGAGGATTTTTTTTTTCTTGATACCAGGAATCAAACTCAGGGCCTTGTGCTTGCCAGGCAGGTGCTATGCCACTGAGCTACATCCCCAGCCCTTAACTTTCTTTTTTATTTTCACAGGGGCTCATAGCTTACTGTTTGCCTTGTATCTCAGAGAAGACTTTAGATTTGAACTTTTCAGCAATGCTGAAGCTCTGATGACTTTGGCAACTCTTAGAGATGGACTAAGTAGATTTTGCACAATAAGATAGACATAAATCATTTGGGGTTATGGTTTAGAGCTAGAATATCCCCTCAGAGGTAACATCCTTTGGATGGTGATTGGATCATGAGGGTCCCACACTCATCAATGGATTAACTCACTGATGAAAGCACAGTTAGGAAGTGGGGCCTGGTCATGGGTGGGTCAATCAGAGCCTAACCTGGAAGTATGTGTTGTTGTCCCTAGCTCCTACCGTCTCTTTGTTTTCTGGTTTCCATGGACTGAGTAGCTTTCCTCCACAAGGTCCTTTTACTATTCCATTTCCACTTCAGATCCAGCCAACTGTGGACTAAATCCGCAAGCCAAAATAAACCTTTTTTCTTTAAATTGCAGGTATCTGGTATTTTGTCCCAGATACCTGTGCCTAATACAATCTTCAAAGATGTACTCAAAGTTAATTGATGTAATATAAGGATAGAACTCAAAACTGATATGACTGATACCCTTACAGAAAGAGAAGACATCAGGGCTGTGTGCACAGGGAAAAGACCAGGTGAGGACAAGCAGAAAGGTGTCTATCTGCAAGTTAGGGAGAGAGGCCCCAGAAGAAACTGTATCTGACAACTTGGTCTTAGATTCCCAGCCTCCAGAACTGTGAGAAAATAAACACAGGTTGTTTAAACTACCCAGTCTATGGTAGTTTGTGCTGGCATCTCTAGCAGATTAATACATATATGCCACATTACTTTTTTGATTCAAATAATAGCCATTATAAGTATCACAAAGAGATCTCATTTTTCAACTATTTAGTATTTCATACTGGTCTGGGAATTACATTTTTTTTATTTCTTCAAATGTATTTTTCTTCATATGTATAATTTTATTATGTTCACATATGTAATGGCATAAAGTCAAAGCCATAAACTATATATTGTAAGAACTTGATTTAGTGAACACACGACTGAATCGTGTGATGGTTCACTATATAAGTTCTAGGCAGGCAGAATTTTTCCTATTTTATGTCCTTAAAGTTGCTACCTATACCATAAAATATATACATATTTCATGAAAAATAGTTGATTGATTTAAGTGGCTATAGCTTCACAAATTTTTGCTAAAAATCTATTAAAGCTATCTTATTCAAATCTTTATTTTTTAATGAAATTTTTCTTAGAGTAAAACGCAGGAGAATAAATTTTAAAACTTAACATAACATAAATATTAACACTGATAAAACTTACCTTGTCTGAATATGAAAGTTGTTTGTGGTCCCTGTATGCTCGTAATCATGAATGGCAGCAGCAAAGACCATGGCTAAAATTTCCAGTTCAGTGAGCCAGTGCTAATAAATTAAAGGAAGATTCCATCATGTTTATAAAGCAGAGGCTATCTTTGCTTTGTACAAAAAATTCTCAGCAATTCAGTATAAGTAATTGTATACAATTATAGTCCTTTTAAATTTTCTTCTATTTCACCTCCACTTACTGTACATAATGGATGTTGCATGGGGTCAGTGATTACTTCATGGCTTAAAAGTTCAACATTTTAAATTCAAAATATAATTAGTCTCACTAATTGAAAAAGGAGTAATTTTCGATGGTTTAAAAGATTAACTCTGATTCAATGCTGAATTCACAGCCTTACCAGTTTGAATTCTTATGAAGTCAATTACAGTTCATTAATTTTTAACTTATAATTGTTCAACATTAAAATATATTTTCAGATCATTGTAAAAGGCCCTGCTATGAGAAAATTTTCCAACTAAAATTTGAAAATACTTACTTTGCTTATGAAAAAGTTTCATTTGTGTATTTAAAGGTTTATAAGGGTTTCTGAGAATTTATCAGACTTTTTATTCATAGCATATATAGGAATATGAAGTTAAACTTAATAATGATAATGAAAATCCACATAAAATCTAGGCTCATCTACTTCATACATGCACTGATCTTTCTGTTGCTTACTGGATGACTTACCAAATTTTCTCTACTATTATAAATTTACTTAGTAATAATTTGATAGTTTAGTTTATTCATTGCCCCCATTCTGCACAACTCTTTCAGTGCACTGTCCAAAATGGTAAGTACATGTGACAATTTAAGCAGAAAATAAATAAAATCTAGTAAAATCTAGTTTACACAGTTTCACTAGCCACATTTCATGTACACTCTATGCACTTGTGGAAAGGGGTTTTCATAGACACAAATACAATACACAAGTTTTCCCTCATCACAGAATGTCTGGCCAGTGTGGTGGTGTACACCTGTAATCCCAGCACTTAGAAGGCTGAGGCAAGAGGATCAACAAGTTCAAGGTCAGCCTGGGCTGCATAGTGTATACAAGACCAGTCTGTACTATATACCAAGATACTGTCTCAAAAAAAAAGCCTAATTAAAGAACAACTGGGATGGGGAAAGAAGAAATGGAAGAAAGAAGAAGATTATATTTTGTAGATATACATGTATAACTGTATGTATGAATAAGTATGCAAGACAGATAATTATACTAATTCTCTGTTAGTTCATCAGAAAGAATAGTTTGTGGTGTCATTGTTTGATTGTCTGACCATTTTTTATGCCTAGATTTCATAACTTGAACAACTACTTCTAAGATAACAATATGTAATATATTGACTAGTATTGATTCCTGTTTTTTTTTTTTAAGTTCTGATTACTTCTACCTTTTTTTCTGGTTTGCTTTTTTAAAACAAAGCAAAACAAAAAACCCCCTATTGAACAGCACTACAAGTAGATGGCACTAGGAATGGAGGATCCAAAATGATATGGTACTTGGTGCTTGCTCTTAATGGTCTCATTCCACCCATTTGAAATAACTAAAGACCTAACACAGGACAATAGAAAAATATCACATCAACTGTACATATACTTGATAAAAGGTCAGAGGATGGAGATGCAGTCTAAAAGTAGGTAGAAAGGCTATTTGGTGAGAGTGAATTTTGAAAGAAGGATAAACAGATTAGTAATTAAGTGCAGGGTTGGGGACAGAGAATTTTAAATAGAAAAGGCAAATATGGAATGATACCAAAGGGTTGTATTGTATTGAAATAGAATTGCCACTTTGTTGGAGAGTCCAGCAACATGAGGTTGTGGAAATTAAGGGAAGAATAATGGTCTACCTTGATTAGAATTTAAGAATTTGGATTGTGTATGAAAGCAAGAGCCCTTGAAGGCCCATGAGTCAAAAATGGAGGAGGCAACATCTGTCTTATTAATCATTGTTCTCTTCATAGAACCTACTGTGGTACTTAGCACATAACAGGAAATTGATATTTGTTTGCTGAACTGAATTTCACTAGTTTTACATGAGAAGGAGGTAGTAGGAAGCAGGGGAGATGAACTGTGGAATCAGACGATCCTGGTCTTAAATCTCTGTTGATCCTCAAGAAATTAAGATATTAACTCTTTCAGCTATCAGCGTGGAATTAGTGATCATTCGTCTGTGGGGTTCTAAAAGAAGTTTAGGGTTACTACATGGGCTGTGCCTATGTCTGTCATAAGCCTTGGCATAGAGTAATACACAGAACATGCAGTATTTTTACTGAGCTTTACATTTTTTAAGGCACTAAATGTGGAAAATAATAGCTAACATATCTTAACAGTTTGTAAATCAAATATAAATGGCTCACAGCTGGGCGACTATAGAAGCAATGATTTTCAGAATGAAAGAGGCTTGATAGAACTAGCTCTTCCATATTTATAGATGCTTTTAACTGCAAGTAGTCAAAAGGAAGAAAGTGACCTTATTAATGGCCTGTGCTTTAGACTTCATGGGATGGAGTATCCAGTGTTCCTGATGAGGTTATGGAATTAAACATAATGAAATAAATAGCAACTGAGTTAAACCAGTCTGTATATCCCAGAACTGATTGTTTTATTAAACAAAATTGTTTCCTTTAATGAAAAAAATCAACTATTTTCTTGAAGTATTTATTGGTTATATTTATAGATTTATAGATTTAACTGTGTTTCAAAAGAAAGCAACAATTAATATCTATTATGGTAGCACTATGAAGCTACAAAAATAAAAATTTGAAAGGTGAAAATCAGAGATGAAATTTAATTATAGATTAGCTCATAATTAAAATTATTATCTTTCTAGCTGTGAAAATGATTATTAATGTACTTCCTTTTTTTTCTAATTAACCTCCACCTCCCATAAATAGAACTTTCTCTGTGAACCTCACTTACGTATTGCCATATTATGACCTTACTGAGTAAGTTGATAGTATAAAATAGTTTGGGTAAGCAAGAAGCACCAAACTTTCACACTTAAAGGAAACAATTGAAAAAAATACTTAATTGAGAACGACTAAAAGAGAGTTTTGATGTTATTAAAAGTAGAATTTGGGACTGATTGCTCTCTCCTTAGCTGCTGACTCATGCTCAAGTCAGATGAGACTTCTACCTGAGAAAAGGCATGCTTAAATTCATGCATTTTATAAATAATTCCTGATGACAAGCCAGAGAATAAGAGTCTGAATTGTATTCTTTCCTTCGGGAACAGCAGTCGGTACAAAGAGGTTTTTCTGATTCCCAGTGGGCAGAAATAAAGGTTTAAAATAGTAAGCCCTAAGCAATTCAGATTTTGTGCTTACTCTACATTGTAGGTTGCATTTTGCCTAGAGACATGCTCAGGTGGCTTGCTCTACCACAGGCAGTCCTCAAAGTATATCGGAAGGAGCTGTTAACTGCCCCTAACAGCATACAGAATGACAAGAAAAAGGAGCGAAAGTATCAAACATTACAGGACACTTTAGTTAGGAGGCCTCATTTAATTCTTATAATTGTCCTATTTACCATTCAGTTTAGATGTTATGGTCCGGGGATCAAAATTTCCCCCAAAGGCTCATATTTTCAGAAATGGGACTTTTGAAAGGTGGGAAGGTAACCTTGCCAATGGATCCACCCATTGTGGAATTCACAGTTGAATGTGCTGTTTGGAGGTCGGACCTGGTTGGTTGCAGGTGGGGAGAGGTCTTCAGAGTCTGTCATGTTCATGGACCCTTCTCTGGCTCTGTCACCTTGTCTGCTTCCTGGCTGCCATGATCAAGCTACTTTCTTCCATCACACCCTTCTGCCATGATGTTTGTGCCTTGAAGCCACCTAAGCATGGACTGAAACACTGAAATCGTGAGCCACTTCTCTCTCTTCTCCCTTCAGTTTGTGTGTCAAGTATTTTGTCCCAACAGCAAAAAGCTACCTGACACAAAAGGGAATATTTTTCATGTTGCAAATAACAAAACTGAATCTTAAAGAAAAGTATCAACATGCTGAAAGCCACAAAGCCATCTAATGACAGAGCAGAAATTCAATCTAAAACTTATTCTACAATTTGTGTTCTTTCTGGGGGTCACAAGAGTATTTATTACTCAAGGGAGGCATCATACTAAATGCAATCTTCTAAGGTTTCAAAAGCAAAATTTCTAATTCATTTAACTGGATATGTGAATGGGTAGAAGCTAATAGAGGTTTAATCTAACACAATTTTCATATCTGAGTGTGGTCTATGAGTGTCATGGGGTTACATATTTTTTTCTCTATCTTATTGAATAGGCTGAGCTAGTTCATAATAGTTCACCTATATAGAAAGCTGGTACATCATAATAATTAGTAATAGGTTCCATGTTAATAGCTGTGTACCTCAGGTTCTAGGTTGGGTGTATTACAAAAAATATTTAATGACCTCTCATTGCCTTCTTTTTTTCATAAGGTAGTATTTAACTCATTTTAGTGACAAAGGAGCCAAGGTAGAGACATAGTGAGTTAGTAAGTGATGGAGAACAGTTTTAAAATTATATCTCCTAAACCCAGGCTTTTCATAGTATTCTAAATGGTGTGGTTTGAGAAGCCATTTCCAAAAAAAGAATGTCCATATAGTTTGTGGAATAAAGACATAGTGCCACATGTTTTTGTAGATTGATCAGAGAAAAACTGAGTCATTGCAAGTATGGGAAACTGCTCCTGGGCATAGTTAGTGTACTACAAGTTTCAGAAATAGATCTCAAGTCCTCTCTCTCTCTCCCTCTTACTGAGAATATTAGATCAAGCTGTCAAGAACACTCAAATGCAACTGCTCTCTGACCAAGGCCAGGAAATGACTTCATATTTAAAGAGACAGTTGGAGGTAGCTCGGCAGCACTCCACAAAGCACTAGTTCTTTAGCAAATGGATTGTGTTTCTGTACATCACTGTCACCATGGTGCAGGGCTCCAAGTTGATCAGATGACCAAAGGAGAAAGGAGGAGGCCAGTAATTGTACCAGCATCTGTACCAGCATTGTTGCCTCTACACTGTCTGCTCTCAGGTTTAAGGGTGACCCTTATGATACTAATAAACAAGGACAGTGGCTTCTTCGCTGTCTTTTTCTGGCAACAGTTCTCAGAACATCTTGCAGGTGACAAGATACATTAGCCACCTGACAGTGCTGGGCTGCTACTGGAGTGCTCCATAAATGTCATGCTGATAAGGCCATCCTAAAATAGCAGGACATCAACCCCAACACTAAATGAAGTAAACTAGTCTACACACCAAAATTGAAAGATGAGAAAGGACTAAAGAGCTACACACCAAATCTGAAAGATGAGAAAGGACTAAAGAGCTAGAAGCTAATGAATATTTCTGTGATGCTTTTTTTGGGGGAGGGAGGTCAAAGAACCAACACATCTGTACATATAGAGATTAATATTTACTCCAACCACCTTTTCATCTATTAAAAAAAGTTAAACTGTCAAGTTGCAAGTATAGCCTAGGTTTAACAAAATAGTCAACACATTTGTGAATGTGTTCACCTTCCTTTATACCATTTATTATAAAAAGTGTCATTTTTCTCCTACATGCATTTGTCTGGTCTAGATAAGACTAAAGGTCTATTGCCAGACTATTTTCTTAACTACCAAACTGATGGTTGAGGAAAGAGCCCCCTGATACCTTTTTGCAATGAATTAAAACCAGAAACCTATTTCCATGCCAATCCTCCTGAAGCAGGGAAAGGTACATTTATTTTTGATAAGTTTCCCCTGAAATGGCTACATGATCTATGCTAATGACTTCAACACTCTTGGAATTGGTCCAGGCTGGACGAGATTCTCCATTCTTTCAGTGAAGATGAAACGACTTATGATGTCCCACAACAAGTCTCCATCATAAATCTGAGTGTAAAATCACAATGGGGATTTGAATTTCTCTATTTACTAACAAGTATGACAAACCTCATCTCTGTAGTGTCACCTTCAGACCGCAGGTTCTGAAGCTAAAATAGGAGACTTTATTTGGCTGCCTTTATGCTTGTTCCAGAAAAAAACCAAGAAAATACATGTATAAACTTGAGTAGAAACACATTTTAAAATGATGAAATTCTAGTTACTTCCCCACCTGAAACGGCATATGTTTTCTCATCTGACTTTATAACAAAGCAGATACTTTATTACACTGAAGTAGGCACTGGCTTTCCATTTCATCTTGTACTAAGGAAACTTAATCAAGTTCAGTTTCCGTTGTAGAGTGACATTTAAATATATCATTTTTAAGTTAACTTTTTCAAAGTCATACAATTCAAGAAAATGGAAATGCCAAACACTTGAAATAAAAATCACCTCGCCATCTCCAATTCAGGGCAAAGATGTTAGGAGGCAAAAGCAAGCAGACCTAAGCAGGAAGACACTAAAGCAGCTCCCCAGTGTGACAGCATTTGCAGTTGTCAGCAGGCCCTGTGTTTTCACACTAATACACCATGCAAACCAAAGGAAGTGAAAGAAAGAAAAGAGTTTAAGAGCCAGCTGTGACAATGAAGCCTTATTAAACCCCCCAAAAGCTGTAGCGTTTCTGTGTATGCATGCGCAGATGAGGGAACAGTAGAAACAGACAAAGGAGCTGAAACATACTACTTCTAACAGCTTTTTAAAAAGATTATTTCACAATTTTGTCATAGGCTGCATATTTCTACGGAGTTGTGATGAAACTCCAAAAAGTCCTTAAACTCCCAGCTCAGCTCCCAGCCATTAGCTGTACCAGCTGCCAGCTACATGAGTGACCACCCTGGACACATGACCAGCTCTGGCCCCAGTTCCAAGAGAGACTCCAAACGAGACTTCCAGTTGGGACTCTTTTAATCACAAACCCTTGAGAGACAATAACAAATTAGATTTTATTTTCCTGGTACCAGGCATTGACTCAGGAATGCTCTACCACTAAAGTATATCCTCAGCCATTTTGGTTTTTATTTTACTTTATTTTTACTTTGAGATGGGGTCTCAACAAGTGAGACTTGAATTTCCAATCCTATTGCCTCAGCTTCCCTAAGTGTTGGGACTACAAGTATGCACCATCACACCTAGATTTTTTTTTCCTTTTTTCTTGAACAGTAGATGAACTGGAACTTGGGGCAGAAGTGATATCTTAGTCCAAGGCATTGAAGGATCTGTAAAATTTAGGAGATTAAGAAAAATGAGGAATAGATAATTTCTTTCATTGCCACGAGACACTGATGGATAGATCCTAGAAGACGGGTGTTGTATGTACAACATACAGTTGGTTTCTTAGTGGAAAGGACACGCAGGCAATAATTTTTGGTATGTGCTGACCCCAGAGAATCATGTACCTGTTACATATTTTCCAGCTCTTTAGGACTCTACACTAAGGGCCCAGGGGATTTGCTTGGAACCAGATTAGGAAGACAGCCTCTGCTGCAGAATGCTGAGGTACTGAGGATCTCGGTGCCCCAAACGGTTCAAGTTACACAAATCTAAATGCTGGTGAATGACCTGCTGCCAATAAAAAGGCATCAGCTTCTGAAATCTAAAATGGCAGGCAGTGCAATTTACACAAAGGTTCCTTTTGTAGGCATTTTATAGCACTGCCTTACCTCAGTCCAGAATGACACATGAGGAATTAAGAAGAAACTAAGATTTGAGGGTCTCACACGGCCCCCACCTCTTTGAATGGACCTTAGTTTGCCACTTTGAGAAGAAAAGGCTGCTCCTCCTTTTTCATCTTCTGGGAATCACCCTAGCTCTAAAACAGAGGAACTGATTCATTCAAATGCAAAGAAGAAGAAAAAGCATTTGGAAAAATTCTCATGAATAATTCCCCCAAATCCCATTAGGACTCAACTGTGATTCACAATGTAAGTAACAGAGAAAGCTCCACAGATTAGGTTAGGAGAAAATAGTGGGTGAGGGAAGAGCACTATAACTTTCACTTTGAAGACTTTTTCTCCAGGTAAACTTTCTCCCTCCAGTTGACTCCCATAAAAAAAGAGAATCTACGCATAAAACATTCTATGGTTTAAGTTTTGGAAAATAATATATTTTCACTTACCTCTTGTTCTGGTCTAGATTTGGGGTGTTACCCTCATGTGCTTGGAAGGTGAATGGGTCATGGGGGTGCTATACTCATCAGTGGACTCATCCAGAAAGGAATTCAGTAGCTAAGTGTGCTGTCAGGATGGGGAGGTGGCTGAAGGGCGGCCCCTTGGTATACCTAGATGAGGACATCTTCCTCCCTGGCTCCTCCTTCCCTCTCTGCTTCCTGGTCACAATGATAAGAGCGACTTTTCTCCAAGGCAGGCCCTTCTGCTGTGCCATTCCAGTATTTGATCCTGTCCCCCATGGATTGAAAACCTGAGCCAAGATAAACCTCTCGTCCTTTCAGTTAAGCATGTTGGGGTGTCATGTCCCAGTGAGAAGGTGACTAAGATTCCTCTACGGATTTTTTCCCCACTAAGTTGAAATAGTTTTTGAGAAAACACTTACGATGCATAACCTTCAAAATCCAAAAGATCATTGCTTAGAATATTTCTATGAACACCGAAGAGACAGCAGGAGCACAGAGGAATAGAATTTGATGTTTCCAAATTAACGAATTTCAGTCACAAAGGATTTCTTACCATGATACCCGTGTGGAGCATTATGTAATGCACAGTTTGGGTGACATCAGCTGCATGAATCAAGTTGTGATATGGATTTTTGTACTTGCTGTAACCAACTTCTAAAGCTTCTGCAAAGGCAATTAGGCAAGAAACAGGAATCTGTGGAAAATAATAATGATGATTATATTTTGCCTCCTAAGACTGTCACCACCTCAACATGAGTATGGCATTTGGGGTGGGACACATTAGATAGTCGGATGTGAGCAGTGATTTCTTTAAAGTAAATGTGGATTGTTATGAAAAACCATGTCACCAGTGTGTTACCTTTCGATTCTGAGAAGTATTGCAGTCCCAAGTATTTAACTCAGACAAATGAACTAAAAGCTTTAAATTTTTATATCCTCTAAAGTCAGGTAACAGGGCTTGTTCTTAAAAGGGTAAAAGTTTCCAATTACTATTGGTGGAGTACGGTTTTCCTGTCTGTAATACAAACTGGTTAAAATGGACACTCTCCTGGTCCTTTTTAGGTCCAATAAGACCACAATTCTACAGGAAATGATGGATGTTAAGGGCCGTAGACTACTCAGGGTCAAGTCCATTGCTCAGATGGTTCCAAATAATTAATTAGAAGCCCTATAATTTCAGTTTAAGAAAACCTGCCAAAATACGTTCTATTTTTTTTAGAAAAACGGAGATCTATTATATTATTTTGCCATTGCTTCCAGTCCCTACATGAGTATTCTGTGAATAATTCAGGCAATGTTGGTATTTTGCTGTATCCTGGCTCCACCCCCTCCAGGTGCATACATCAAAATGTCAGTGCGTTAGAGAGAATGTTTCTACCACATGGTGACCTCAGGCCACTCCTTCTGTGACCTGTTAACTAGAAACATGCTAAAATGTATGGATAAATGCTCAATGTTCGGCATTTTTATTCTTATTCAAACAACCAATTCTAAGAGTATTTCATGTTCATTCCACATTTCTGACCTTGAAGCGGTTCATAAGATCATATCTGGTAAACAGTTCATAAATCATAAACTTCAGACTATGTTCTCCACTTGCTTCATTTAGGGCAAATACATCAAAAGACCATTTATCAACATCCTGTAGAAAAAAGAGCAAACACATTAGGTGGAAATATCATATGGTGCTGAAGCATTTTATGGAAAATTATTTGAAAAATTAGGTATTGTACCTTGGGCAGATCATATTTCACTGAAGAATGTTAAGCTGTATTTTACCAGAGTCTGATATGACAGGGTCACAAAAGTGAGAGCATCATGTTTAGTAAGCACCAGGATCTTCCCTCTTCCATCAGTGTTTTTAAACTGATGTAGTGGGCCTGAACATACTGTAGTACTGCTGTTATCTTTACTCCCTCCCCAACGTCCTACCATCAATCATCTTCCCAGAATGGGCCCATGTGAAGGTAAACTTGCTGGCAATATGGGTCATGTCAGTTGAAGGATAAAAGATGGTGACCCATGTAACCCATTGTAGAGTGGCTTGAAATTTCAGCACGAATTAGTAATTTGGCTTAAAGCCTTGATATATTCTGTCCTTTTCTGGGAAACAAGTAGTAGGCAGAGATAGAATATATACTACCTTATTATGACTGGCTAGGTGAGTCACCTAAGGGTGACAAAAGAAAGCGGGTCCTCCTCTTGAGGAGGGAAGATAGCAATTTTGCCATTTCATGCAGTTCTGGAGGGAAGCAGGCAGACCTGCAGGGAACAGGTACTTTGGGAAAGTACCCCTTAGGGTGCCAGAGGGAGCAGGAAGCGGGGATATTCAAACACTTCGTAATTTTGCCTTTAAAACACCTTACGAAGCACAGTATTCAGACGGAGAGGTGGTCAGGGACTGACAGCAAAGAAGTTCCAGCATTCACACACAAGCAGCAGCTTTAACACTGAACAATATAAGCAGACAGCTTTAAAGTTATGCATTAATTTTGCACTTAAATGGGCCCTGTTAGTTTCATTTACCTCTCCCCACCTTACTACCCGTCCTAGGGATTAAATCCAGGTCCTTCACAGTGACCATGGGACACAGCCAGACCCTTCTTTTAATTTTTTGAGACAAAGTACTGTTGAGTTGCTAAATTGACCAGGCTGAACTCAAATTTTCAGTCTTCCTGCCTCAGCCTCCCAGAGTGCTGGGATCACACGCCCATGCTACCAGGCCAAACGTCAATTACCTTTTAACATTCTTATGAAAGCCAACTGTACATGCTGTCACATGCTAAAACTCAACTGAAATTCTCATAAAAAAATATTCCAACTGTTTCTTTTAAAAACACTTCCTTTGAAAAATAAAAATAACAGCCTCAAATGGTACTTTCAATCACTTGAAACCAAACACCAATGAGATACGTTTTGGTTCATTTGTAGACCGTTATGAAATTCCTTCCATTAGCTTCTAATTTGATCCCCAAACACTTGCTTGATCTCTTTGTAAATTAAAAATCTTTCCAGAGGTTTTGTGTAAAGAATTTTTACCATAAGGAAAGCTCAAAGGAGGCCAAGAAGTATTTTATCAAATTCCAAAGCCAACAGGAACGAGTGAGCGTGAACTCTCTCAAGCCTGCTCTGAAGTTCCAGCTAGGGGCTCCCACTGGGTAAGGGGGTGGGGCTCCATCTCTCCAGAGTGTCATGAGCAGCGACGATTTACATGTGTGAATTTCCGGATACGCCACCTCTGTGCTGTTAGATTGAGCACAAGACAACGGGTTTTTTCAGACAAAAAGTTATTTAACTAAAATACTTTTCACTGATGATTCTTTTCTCCCTCAAACTCTTAGTTCATATGTTTTATGAAACAGTATTTTAGAAAATTACATTTTTTTATAAAAATAATTTCAGACTTTTGTGTTGTGTTATGTTTTGCTTTGTTTTGACATACTGGGGATTGAACCCAGGGCTACATCCCCAATCATTTTTATTTTTTATTTGGAAACAGGGTCTTACTAAGGTTGTGTTTGAATTTGTGATCCTGCTGCCTCAGCCTCCTGGAGTGCTGGGACTGCAAGCATGAGACCAACACATTTGGCTTTTAGTTGGTTTTTAAACAAAAGTTTTTAAAATGAATAGTATGAAAATAAGTAATTTTCTTGCATAGTTGAAGAAATAATAGGGAAGACAAAACTTTTCAAGAACAGAGAAGTAATTAATATTTTCTAATGTGATATTTTACTTATATATTTGTTTTTATCATAATTTTTAAAATCTACTAAGAAGCAGCCAAGAAGATAAACACTTTTTAAGTTCATGATTTAAATTTAAATTTAATATCCCATAGAGAAAAGCCGAGTGTAAAGAGAATGTTTAAAAGGAAATTAAAACACAAATAAGCAATGTAAATTTAAAATAGGACAATAACGATCAGAAATAAAGCAACCTAAGATTATCTATTTGTTACTTATATCCTTTAAATTCTTGGATAATACAGCACAACTACCACGGTGTTTTCTCAGGAGACAAAGTTGAATTCCCTCAACCAAAATTAAGAGATCAAAAGAAATAAGAAATTTAGAGGGTGATCCTACAAATTACTTCAGTAGAAATAACACTTGGGCAAATATGCATGTGTCCATTCATGGAAAATGAAGACAAGAGAGCCCAAAATTTCTCTATTTCAGAGCACTGATTTCAGTTACTTCTCACACATAATTCTGCAATTGCACCTCCGGTTTGAGCAGTGTCAGGAGAAGTCAGAAATAAGAGAGACAAATTTCTTTTCTCCATAATTTTATCTTATATTTAGTACTTTTTCATGTTTAAGAATCTAAATAATTTTCTTATATAGGTTTATCTTTTAAACAACTCACCAAAACATCTTTTTTGCAGTGCATTTATCGCCTCCTTAATACGAGTACATACATAAAAGAAAATACTCTGTGTCTATTCTGACAAGTGCTGGTACCACCTCAAAATAGAATTCAAGACGGACTTAAAGCATGAAGAAAAAACCCACACAGGCATGCACACATACACCAACATGCATATATATTCACTGATTGAGTTTGTTAGCGTAAATCCATCCTCATGTAATTCTACAGAGTTTGAAACAACTTGTAGGAGGTGTGATCAACATCTATGGCGAAAGTTTAAGTAAAAAAAATTGTTAGAGTAAAAGACATTGCCATTAATCCCCCTCAAAACACACCTCCCCTTGCTTCAGACATACTCTTCCAGTCATTCCTGCCACATTCTGAAGCAGTTCTAGATGTCCTCCTTTGTGAGTGTTACTATGAGATGTGATCAGAAGCACAGGGGGTGTTGCTGCCGAGTTCCATCCCATAGGAAGAAAGGCTGGTGAGAACGTTACAGTGTGTCCTCCTTCACCTTATTCACCAGAGAGGCCCTCGTGCTACTTTCTTCTTGCTGTTCCCCAAAGTCGAAATGACCACAAAAGGGAAACACTTGGAACTGATTCAGGATATCAAGGCAACCAAAATATCGCAACCAAAGACACTCACAAAAGAGGACTACTAGAACTTTTCAGAAAGAGGCAAGAATAATTATAGATGACTGAATTAGAAATTCATATGCAGTCAGAGAGGGATCAGGTCCTCGAGGATGATAAGACACGCACAATCTGTGGCTGGAGGCGAATCTGAAGAGAAGACTTAAGATGGAGATTCGATAACTAGGCCTGCAAGCCTCCCCAGAGATAAACAGCAACTAGAGATTGTACTGTAATTAGTACCAGCTTGTCCAGTGGCCTTAGGTGGGCATCAGACACATAGGCGGGCGACCAGAGCATCTGGACATCTCTTTCCAATAATGCATTTGTGCTTTCATGTACCCCTGCTCCGCGACTTGCCTTCCTTGGATCAGTATTAGTAAGTGACTATTCTTGTAATCCTATAGGCTACCTTCAACTCATATCATACCCAAGTTGTGAGCTTGCTGTATAAATTTCCCCCAAGAAAGAACCTTTCATGGTTACCCACTCCTGGAAATCCAGGAGCTATTCTTCTCTTTATTTTCAATAAAACTCTCCTGACTTCCTCCTTTGGTTCAAACTGCATTCCCTAATGTTGTGAGACCACAAGGTTGGTACATCTGTCATCTAACAGGATAGAGTTACTTTCCCCAACAGAATGATAGGATAAGTGCATTTGAAGTGAGGAAGTACCATTTCAAAGAGGAGTCAATGGCAATGTGTCTTTTACTGTAATTATCTAAAAAAAACTAAGCAATGACAGTAATTTTCAATCATACCTAGTATTTTGTAAATGGTTGAAATAGTTTTTACATTCCAACATGTAGGCTGTGGCAAAGAACTACTCTCATTTTTCCCCCAGCCAGTTTCAGAAGATTTTTTAAAACAACTTTTGTAAATGAAAATAAGTGAAATTATTTCACCTTTAATGTTACTATGACAGCTGCTGGATATGCCAAACCAACCACGTGATAACTTTTTCTGTACATCCTAAAAAAAAATAAAATTAGGTGTAAACATAAAATTCATTTGCTCAAAGTTTTTAACTATTTCTTAAATAAAAAGGAAAAGATTATTTTTGACTTGTTTACTTTGTATCATTCCTTTCATGGCAACAATAATAACTACAACCAGCATTTATCTGTCTACAAAGTGACAGATATTAATAGTACTCTGTGTACTCGCAACCACCTTATAAAGTTAATTTGATTTTAGCTTCCTGTAAGAATATCTTTTGCTGAATTTCATCTAATTAAAAGAAAGAGGGATTGTATTTTCTCACATGTCACCATATCCATTGTAATGGTTTGTGTTCAGATGGCCCCCCCTCAAGCCTCATGTAATCATGGGCACAGCTGAGTCTGGGGTTCATGATTGGTTTGTTGTCTGGCACTGGGATTGGTGGTGTAAGCACTACACCCGCCCAAGGGTGGAGCCAGCATATAGTGTAAAGGTGGAAAGAAGGCATGTCTTCTCTCTCTCTTGCCCTTTTGCTCTTGTTGCTTGTGGCCACCATGAATAGCTGCCCTGCCACACCATGCTGCCTTGGAGTCAGCTGAAAATGGACTAAAACTTCCAATATTGTAAGAAATAAATCATTCCTTCTTTAATTTTGGGTGTCAAGTGTTTTGTCTCAATGAGAAAAAAGTAACCAAGACAGAATTTAGTATCAGTGGAGTGGGGTCATTGCTTTGACTAAACCTAACCATGTGGTTCAAGAGCCTTTGGAAATGGTTTGTGGGAAGAGTTTGGAAAGGTGTGGAGATGTTGCCTAAAAGAGAGGTGCTGGAACAGCTTAGGCTGTTCTGTAAGGGAGATTCTGGTCAGAGCTCAGAAGACCAGAAGGCTGATAGAAAGCCAGCTAGTAAAGACCAGGCTCAGGAGGTTTCCACTAGGAAGAAGGACTGCATTGGTTGTTGGACTCCAGACAATGTGTGTTACAGTTTGGCAGAAAGTTTTTCTGCATTTTGCTCATGTCCAGAGACTGTGCCTGAGACTGAGATTAAGGGTGGTGGACTGATTAATCTGGCAGAAGTTTCAAGGCAGTCAAATGTTGAGGCAGTGGCATGGCTATTGTTGGGGGCTTTTAGCCAGATTTATATTGTGAAAGAGCCCAGAAGGATGATTTAAAACATTGTGAGTTTGGCTAGAAAGCTGTGGACTATAAAGACAGAGCTGAGATCTTGATTGCTGAGAAGGAACAAAGAAATAAAAAAGATGGCCTGGGGCATCCCAGGAAGCAGCCATTCTCCACCTTCTGTAGCTTCAAAACTGCAGAAGTGAAAGACTTTGCTTGGAGGAGAAAACTGCAGAGTGCCACATTCCAGAGTGGTGATGGAGGCCACAGGAAGTTCCAAAATGGTGGTGGTTGCACCAGGTTCCAAAATGGCATGGCACTGAGAATCTGTTCCTCACAATCAGGTTCAGAGAACTCAGTGATCCAGGCATTTGACCTCTACAGCCAAGAGAGAGGAAAGATGGCTACTGCTCCAGCTGGCAGCAGACCTTGGTGGCATCTACATGGTATTGGTTTTAGGTGCAAATAAAATGCACAAGTTCTGAGGCAAAGGAAGCTTCCACCCCAATTTCAAAAGACTTGGGAGGCCAAGCAGTATGCTCCTGAGAGGGCAGTATGTAAAGATGTAAGGGTGAAACCAAAGGTGTAGTGGAGACCCCAGAAGTTTGGAAAAAACAGCAACATGGATCATCCAAGGAAAGCTGCAAAGACTGAACAGAATAGGGTTAAGAGAGAAACTATGGGAGTTGGAACCCATGAAAGTGCTGTGGGGGTGGAGTCACTCAAGCCTTTTGGGGCTTGCAACAAGATTACTTCAGATGCTGAGCATGGAACTCCAGGACTTAATGCTCACCCCACTGGATTTTGAACTTGCTTTGGTTCCAATGCTTTGTATTCCCCTGTGTGTAACTTTTGGAATGGTAATGTTTATCTTGTGGCCTTGTATGTTATAAGTGTTTGACTTTGTTTTCATTTGTACAGGGGCTTGCAGGTAAGAGTTTGCCTTCCATCTGGGAGGAGACTTGGGACTTGAACTTTTAGCAATGTTGAAACTATTAGGACTTTGGAAACTCTTGGAGAGGGACTAAATGTCTTTTGTGTAAAGGATGTACATGAGTCTTTGGGGAGCCAGGGGTGGAATATAATGGTTTGTGTTTGGATGACCCCCACCTCGAGCCTCATGTAATCATGGATGTGGCTGGCTCTGGCACTCGTGATTGGTTTGTTGTCTGGCACTGGCATTGGTGGTGTGAGTGCTGTACCCACCCAGGGTGGAGCCAGCACACAGTGTAAGGGCGAGAAGAAGGTGTGTCTTCTCTCTCTCTTTTGCCCTTTCACTCTTGTTACTTGAGGTCACCATGAATGGCTACCCTGCCATGCCACACTGCCTTGGAGCCCACTGAATATGGACTAAAACCTCTAATATTGTAAGAAATAAACCTTTCTTTCCTTCGTTTTGGGTGTCAGGTGTTTTGTCTCAACAACAGGAGAAAGGTAACCAAGACATCCATCACAGCAGGATATCCTTCCATGTCCATCTATGTGCCAAAATTTTTAGGCTAGAAGTTGAATGTCATGGAAGTATTTTCTCTATACATTTTCATTTGTACTCTTCACAAAATGGAAATTATAGGAGGGTATTGCAGCATTATCAGTATTTATCCACCCTCATTTTTGCTGTTAAGAATACTGAGGGAGATTATATTGACAAAAATTAAGTTTGTTCAAATTGTAATCCAGTATTATTTAAGAAAGATTGTTCAGAAAGTAAACAAAATTCCCTCCATTTGCACATCACTAGATAAAAAATATTTTTTAATCTGTAATATGCAAATGATTTGATTTTTTCCATTTTCTGATGGGAAACCAAAGGGACACAGACTGAACATGAGAAGCTCTCCATGCATTCATGTGAATGCAAAATCCAAAGCTACCCTAACCTGCACAAATAGCAAGTGGTTTCCATTTGGGATCATGATGGACTCCTCCACACAGTCCCGGGAAGAAATAGTTCAATTGAGTCCCAATCATGTAAATTAATTTTATATAAGGTTAGTGTACAAAAAAATTGTGTTCCTAGATGATAAGGCTGTAATTGCTTCCTCACAAATGTCTGGATGATGCCATAATTTAATTAAATATAACCATAAGTATGGTCAATATAAGAAAGTCATGTGGAAAATATTTTACATCTTTTATAAAATCACAGTAGAAGACTTTAACCTTTTTGAATCCATAGACCTTATATTAAAAATCCATGAGACATATGTTCAATTTCCATGTAAATTTTTTAAAAGATAGTAAGAATCATGTAACTCAATATGTTTTCTTGGTAAATCTTGAATTCTTGGAAGCTTAAAATTGCAGCATGGTGTTTAATTACATCTCTAGCCTAAACTTACTTGTCTTTCCATTTGATCTCAAAGACTGTTACTTTACTTTCCTGCTTCAGTTTTGTGTTTATTTTAAATGATTATAAGCATTTTTGGAAGTAAGTGACCAAGTCTAACAAAAACTTATCCTTTATCTTCATTGGAAGATTTCAGAGCAGTTTATAAATAAAAACACATTTATTAATCTATTGAGACAGACATAATTATTCTAATCGTGCAGAGAATGAAAGTAGTAATCACACCAAGAAGGTTGAAGAAAATGATTACTGTCAAGAAGGACACTTGGCTATAGAATTTATGTGAAACAAACAGCCTTTTCTACTTATCTTTCTAGTCATTTTATTGCTAAAAAATGGTGATTCAGGGGAATTGAAAGCATAATGAAGAGGGAAAAACTCAACATAAAAACCAACAAGGAACAAGAATTTTTGAAACATTAACTAATATTAAAACAATTTGATTTCATGGCACAGAAGGGATTGTGAGGCTGCAAAAAGAATACATGCTTTGAATCACAAATCAGACACATGCTCTGTGACCTTTTGGACACTCTTTAATGTTAGTTGCTTGTTAAAGGAGAATTATCAGTTTTTTTATGAGGAGCAAAGGATATACAGGTCTGGCATAAACAAAAAAAGAATAATAAAAGAAAGGTATTATGAGTTTCTCATTGCTCTGTAGCCAGTTCCCTTTGTTGCACATTTCATATTATTTTCAGGGTTTCCTGGGGTCAGGGGAAACTGTTAGTGAGTCTCTTAGTCTGGAAGTAGGTTGATAAGTGAATATTCTTGTAGTTTATCTGATAAGGAACAAAAGGACAAAAAGGATTGACATATTAGAGAAAGAAACTTCCCCATTACCATGTTTTTCTGATCCTATAATCAGGAATAGAATTCTAGGATGAAAAACTAGAAATAGAAAATTAAATGGAAATGAAGATGATTTTCCTGGAATTGGAGGTATGGGAGAAATCTTTAATCTAGTGGGCCACTTCTGTAAATAGGTGATATATGAGAAGTGTTTCTGAGAAATAGTAAGGAATTTCTTAGGAACCTATGAGTAAGTAGTGAAGTCTAACTGAAAATATGGTGGATTATTTTTGAAAGTTTTCACTCTAATTGCAAAATATAACTTAAAAACTTAGGAAAACCTAGCTGGGCATGATGGCACACACTTTTAATCCCAACACTTGGGAGGCTGAGGTAGGAGGAGCGTTGTGAGTTTGAGGCGAGCTTGGGCTATAATGTGAGTACAAGGTCAACCTGAACTACATAGTGCGACCCTGTCTCGAAAAACTAGGGCTGGCAGTTTAAGTGCCTGTCTGGCAGGCACAAGGTTGTCAGTTTGATCCCCAGTGGAAAAAAAAAACTTAGGGAAACCTTATGCCTGCCACTGTGCTAGAAAACAGATTATGTAGTAGAGAGCAAGAAAAACATACTTACTGACTCTGGGCAGTTTATTTTAATGTGAAGAAAGGGAAAAAATAAAACACAACATGAGGCCAAGGGGTGGTATTTCACAGTTGAATTACTGGTTGGAGGGGTGATTGGGACATTCATAGTGATTAAGGAAGGCCTCTGGAATGACAGAAATGACCTGCCAATGCTGAAGGTGGGGAGGATCATTTCTCACAGAAGGTACAGAAGGATTAATGGCTCCAACACAGGAAAAACTGGAGAAATGTTCTTAGAATTGAAAGTAGACTGGTATTGATGTTCAGGCAAGGATAGCTGGAAAGTAAGAGGGATCTGGTTAGGCAAGGCCTGGCTACTAAGTGAAATAGAAAACCATCAAATGGTTTTAACTTTAAGGGTAGCAGGATCTAATTATTAATTTTACAAGGTTGCTGTAAATGATGTGTGGAGAGAAGTGAGGAAAAGGTGGCCCAGTGAGAAAGTTACTGCTCTACCTCTGCTGCCAGATAACCAAGGCCTAGATCAGGGGGCTGGAAGTAAGTAGTAGTTTCAGGCACATTCAGGTTAATTGACAGAATTCACTGAAGTATTGAATCTTGAGAGGGAAGTATCAGGAGAGGAAGCTACAAAGCTTCTAGAAGACTTTTAATTTTCAAAATTGGAGACAATTATTTTTAAATATTCAAGACAAGCATGTCACTAGTGGACATAAAATAGATTTCATTTCTAAATGTTTTAAGGATATTAATTTTAAGATTGCTGACTACTTTAGTTACCTTAAGTACATTTTTATATTCCTATAGCATATTACATAAAATTTGTTTGGGGTAGTATATTAAAAATAGAAATTTGGCATGTCAATGCATTTTATCAAGTTTTTCTTAATCTTGTGTTGAGCAGAAATGCAAATTCACTTGGTTTTCATGCACAGTTTGTATTTCTCTTCAGTTTGCCTCATTATGTAATATTTTCTTAAATGAAGGAGACAAAATATATATTCCTTCAGCAAATCAAACATGCTCTTTTATTTGTGGTTCTCTCACTGACTTTTTAAAATTCTCACTAGATGTTTTTAATTTGGTGCTATGGGAAATAACCTTAACACTTGCCTATGTTGTTTTAAAAAGTAGGAATATGGTTAGAGATTTTCTTTCTCCTCAGCGCTGTCTCTTGCCTCAGACATCTGGTCCCAGTGGCAGAACTGGAAGAAGTTTATTCACCATGAGGGTGGTGTCAGATCACAAACCAATCACACTATTTCTAGCGTTCTTTTATCTAAGCCAATTACATATGGCTAAGAAATTTGAAAAGTAACTTGAATAATCACTCAGAAGATGTTATTTTGGATGACAGCCACAGTACAAGATATTAGAAGCTTCATGTGCTGTGGTTATAATACATCTTTAAATTGCATAATATTCTTCATGTAATGCTCTCTCACTTAGATTTTTAAAACCCATGTCCTTCCCACTGTTCCTTTAAGAGAATAAGCTAAAGCATATAAAGTTTATTGGAAATGATGGCCACAAATATGGAAGGTAAACCACTATAGTATCCTTTAAATTTGAGGTACATCTCCCCAAAAATCTTTGTTTCTCACTTTTCTTAGTTTTTACATAATTTCTTTAATATAAACAATACTATTTTTTTAATCTATGGGATTTTGATAACTACTTTTCAACTTTGTCAGGCATACTTATTTTGAATATTATCTGTGGTTTTAGTTCTGAGATGTCTTATTTCCTCGAAAGAAAAATAAACTTGTATTGGGTGATATACTATGTCACCCCAAGTCCTCATATACTTTTGATGGGGCTGAATCTGGCACTTGTTATTGGTTTGTTGTCTGGGGATGGGATTGGCAATATGAGTGCTGCACCCGCCCAGGGGTGGAGCCGACATACAGTGGAAGGGAAGGCGGGTCTTCCCCTTCCTTGTTTCTGCCCTCTCTGTAACGTGCCCTCTCTCACTCGCCAGCTTGGTTGCTGCTTGTGGCAGCCATGAGTGGCAGCCCCGCCATGCCACGCTTCCTTGGAAGCAACTGAGTATGGACTGAAACCTCCCTGAGAACTATAAGAAATAAACCTTTCCTTCCCTAATTTTGGGCATCAGGTATTTTGTCTCGGCATCTAGTAAAAAGTAACTAAGACAAAACTATACTCTTAAGAGTTAAAAGAATGTAGAATTGGCTTGTATTAACACATGTCTCACATTGGAAACTCCTGTGATTTGATTTTATGGTCTAATGGCCATTGGATACCTTTTATTCCAGTGACAGAAATGTAAAATAGAAACTTCTTTTCAAAGGTGGAAAAGAGAGTTTCTCTCATAAAGAAAAAAGTCTGTAGGACAGAAAAAGGCCTGCTTGACTTGGACATGTAGATTGTCACCCACTATACAATTTATTAGTGTTACCTTTTATTCAGGTAAAATTAGTTATATAATATATGAATGTATTGGAAATGTTTTTAAACCTTTATTCACAACCATTGATTTCAGGATTATGATTCAAAAAATACCTTTGCTTTCAGCCTTCATGTCAAATTAATATAAATAAAAATAATACACCCAGGATAAAGTACTTTTAGTTAGTTAAGTTTATCATAAAGCTCTAAATCTATTCACTCTAGTTATACTTATGGTTGCAGTTTTCCTCCACAAGTAAAATAGAGGCCTTTCATCACTGTGATATAGTGAATGTATTTTCTGCCCTTTGGATTTTGTTGTCTTGAGATACCAACATATTTGCCTACCTTTCCACGAAAATTCCAGCTTGGACAGCATGCACAATGCTTCGAAATTTAGGCTTTTCCTCTGGTTTCTTTTTCGTCATCCCCATTTTGCGTGTAAAGGTAGAAGCCAACCAGTCCCGGACTTCCAATGGGACAGAGTCAGTCTGAATGTCACTGAGTTCATCTTCAGTGTCCAGCAATCTTCTGCAGAAATTTATGTGGATGAAATATCAGAGAAAAGTGAAAAAAAATTAGTATCAAGAAAATAAGCATCACAGTGGGAATTTAAAAACAGCAAATCACCCTCATTACTCCATCACGTGAACAATTTAAAGGAAGAAAAAAATTTTGGGTTAATATTTAGAAAGCTCTTATTTTCTCAACTTGATCATTTTCTGCAGGCAAGAATTAAGACACAAATATGTGCACCTTCCCTAAAACTGAAGTACAATACCAATAACTTATTAGCATCATTAATACACCCATTGTAATAACACAACCTAGAGAAGGTAGGAAAGAGAATTCAAAAGCAGATGTCTGCTACTAAAGCAACTGGAGTAGAAGGAAAAAAGGGAGTTGTAGTTCGAACAGTTGTCTTAGATTTAACAATTACATATTCAACACACACACCCATGATACAGTATATACTTTTCGAAGAAGGTTTTGAGTTTCCAAAAGTCACAAGTGCTATTGCACTGAATTAGTATCTTCCAATTTAAAATAAAATAACTACATTTAAAATATTCTTTCTGTTATCAACCTTACAGATTTTAAAAGGTGAAAATAAAAATGAATGCAAAGAACAGTAAATGAATTATACATGTTCCTTAGTATCCTTGGGAAGCTGATTCTGTGACATGCCTGACCCCCACGGTACTCAAATTGCCTGCTTAAGACCAAGCTAAAATGGCAAATGGGGTACTTGCATGTAATCTGTGCACACCCTCCTGTATCCTTTAAGTCATCTCAACATCATTTATAGCACTGAATGTGGTATAAATTCCATGTATAGTTGTTATACTGCATTGTTTAAGGAACAATGACAAACAAAATAGTTTGTACAATTTTGGGATTTTTTTCTGAATAATTTTAATATGTGTGTGTTTGAATCTCAGATGTAGAACTCACAGACAGAGGGTCAAATACATTTGAAACCTCCTTTTAGGAGACTGGGCCAGGAAGTAGGGGAAACTCCAGGTAAGAGGCAATTGTAGCTCCAGGGTGGAAGTTGGGTGGCGTTAGAGCTACTGGCAAAGGAAATGAAGAGTGCGAAGTGTTGAGCCAGATTTGACATCACCACCTCTGCTGTGTTAGGTCTAGGCAGGTGACCTTGATCAACTGCCCTGGAGAGGGAATGGAAAAAATGTCCTCATTTCAAGGTCTGTCAGCTGCAGGAATTAAGAGCTCCCTATAGGTCTGAATGGGCAAGAATGTGGGAAAGACTTCCCCACAAAATGCACAAGCAGCTTTACACCTCAGCGGAGCTGTGCCGCCTGTGAGAACACAGGGCCACTCTGCTTGTCGTCTGACTTGGTTATTCCCTTCTCACTGCACCAGTGCAGTAACTCAGAGTTCTCTGCAGCACCCATTGGCTTTGACCTTTGGGTTCCATTTGCTTTGGTAAACCCCTCTGCACAAAATGAGGCCTTCGAGTAATGAGCTGAGGCAGGGAAGGCAGCCAGAGATGGCAGCGTTTGCAGAAGCCTCAGGGACTAGGTGCACACATGTCAAGGAGGCAGGGACAAAACAAAGGGCAAAAAAGGACAAGGCCCACGCAACAGACTAAAGAGAGGCTCAGAAGATAATCTGCCAAAGAGTAAATCTTCATGTTCTTTACACGACCTCCTAGCTCTGCAGAAGATGGTCATGTGCCAGTATTTGTTTTACATGGTATTCACTAAGCACAAATATTCCATAACAAGCAACACAATCTTGAGCACAGGAGTTACAAAACTACACCTATACATTTCAAGATTTTAAAAAGGCATATTTGGATATTAACGTCAATTAATACTCACTTTATATTATATTTAATTTGCTTTTGGTTCTTACGTTTGGATGACTTTGATTTTCCTTTAAAACGCCAAAACTGTTCTTCAACACAAAACTTCTTTTTAGCCTTTTTGCCCATTTAAAAGATACCTTAGCCCAGTTTAGCGAGATCTGTATCACATGCCTCAAGTATTTCATCACTTGAAAGTTATGCCATTTCTCTTATCTGTTGTATGGAGATCAGATGAAAGCCCAGAACAGGTGGAATACGAATCACTGTGGTGTAAGCCTGTGATGTCACCATGATCCAAACATTCTACTGCTGCTTTATGTCATCACCTGATCTGACTGGACTAAATGACACATGCCAATGGTTACTGATTTCTCTGTAGCAAATTTGGCATTGGTAGCTTTAAGGCAGTGCATCGCAAACTCATAATGATCCAGAGGAATCATCAAACATGACAAAATCAGTCCTCCTGGGAATATATTATTCAGGAGTCTGGCAGCTCTTCGTTATGAGGCATGGGATTATTTATTGAAAAGGAAAAGAACATAATTTCAGAGAAAAAAGTGAAATGGATTAATGACTGGGTATAGGAACAAGGAAGTAAGCATGACCAGAAAAAAGTATGGAAGGTCCTATTACGGAAGTAAAAAAGCAAGTCTTGAAAAAGCAACAAATACTTCAGTGGTGGTTAATTTGATATGTCAACATGAGCCGCCACGAAGTGCAGTTGTTTGGTCAAGTAGCAGTCTAGATGCTGCTGTGGAGACATTAATACTTGGGTAAAAAGACTGAGGGAAGCAGAATAGCCTCCAGAGTGGGGGTGGGCCTTACCCAATCAGTTGAATGCCTTCAGCACAAAGGACATCAGAAGCCCCAAAGAGAAAGGAATTCTGTCTTCAGACTGTGATATTGGATCCTGCCAGAACTTCCAGCCTGCTGGCCTGGCATACAAATTTCAAGTTCCATCAATGACATGAGCAGTTCCTGAAATCAATCTCTCTGTTACCCACGATTATTGTATGAAAACAATCAGTACAAACCAGGTAGAAGATAAAGGCTCAGCTGCCTATGAATGTTTAAGAGAGCGTATCAATCCTACTCTGGTTTTAAAATATAATAAAAATTCTACTTGTTTGTTGTTTTGACACAGGGTTATGCTGTGTAGCTCAGCTGGCCTTAGTCTCATTATCTATCCTTGTCCCAATCCACGCCCCCCCCCCGCTTGCTTTACCAGCATATACCACTGTGCTCAGTTAGAGATCTTGTTTGCAACTGTCTAAAATGCTTTTAAGCACTAGAGATCTAAAAAACATGTTGTTTAGACATTAAAAAATATTGTCAATTGGTCTCATCTCATTTGGATGGAGATAAATATATATGTATATATGTGTGTGTGTGTGTGTGTGTGTGTGTGTGTATATATATATATATATATATGTATATTTGTGTATGTTATTGAAATGGAACCCCAGGTTTTC
Source organism: Dasyprocta punctata (assembly GCA_004363535.1). Lineage (NCBI taxonomy): Eukaryota > Metazoa > Chordata > Mammalia > Rodentia > Dasyproctidae > Dasyprocta > Dasyprocta punctata. Next base: position 51,253 of record RJWM01002188.1, on the reverse strand, counting down.
AGGCTTTGCTACATTTCCACCCTTTTCTTACCTTTCTTTTCTTTCCTTCTTTCTTTTTATTTATTTATTTTGAGACACGGCTTACTAAGTCACTAAATTGCCTAGGCTGGGCTCAAATTCCCTGTCCTCCTGCCTCTTTCTCCCAATTTTGAGATTAAACACATTCACTGCCCTGCCAGGCAGGTATTAATGTTTTAATGGAAAGAGACTAAAAAGAAAAAGAAAGCTGATATAATGTGATTGGTTATGAAAGGAAATGCTACTTCAGATAAGATACAGGGGCAGGGAAGTCTTCACTTGAGTTAAGACCCCAAAAATGAAAATTATGTAGAATAAAGTCTGGGGGACAGGACATCCAGACCAAGGGAAAACAAGTGCAGGGCCCGGGCAGGGCGGATACCAGCACATCAACGGACAGAAAGGAGGACACCTGTGGCCAGATTGTACCGACAGGGGGCAAGTATCAGTATCAAGCCTTAAAAGGATTTTGTCATATTTGCGGTGGAAAATCATTAAGAAGTTTGAGCAGAATGGTACAATTTACATTCTGAAGGACCACTGTGAATTCTTTTGGGAATTCTAAATCTAATGTTTCAACTTTGGTGGAGAGGCTACAATAATCTGGGCACAATTGCAAAAATGGTCTTTTATTTTTGTAAATTCATTACTTTTCTAAATCGTAATTACTAGGCATCATTTTCCCTGTACACCCCGGGATATCCTTTGAGCATGTTTCATTACCATTTTCTCAAATCATAACTACTTTTCTTCCACTGTTCCCATTTATCTGGTTCTCTTCTTCCAAGAAATAGACTGCATCTATCAGAGAAGTCTACTTTTCATATCTGTAATTGTTCCATTAAGAACTTTTTTTTTCTGAGTAATGCCTTTGCCTTCATTCTATTTTGGTTACTTTATTTTTACATTCAAAGTATTTTACTTGCAAAACACTTCACTGTGTTTTTCATAATGCCTTTTAATTTTGAAAATGACTTTCTGTAGTATTATTTTCCTCCTTCAGCTACTGCTTGGTTTAGGTGTTCCCATTTCCAACTTTTTGCATTGTATTATTGATATTTACAGTCTTTATATCTTTATATTACATTTATTACTTTTTTCTACTGAAGCGATCATTAATTTCTTCAATTTACAGGAAGAGTTTCCAAATAATTTCATGTCTCTGGTGTATGCTGTTTACTATTGGTTTCCTGACCCTTTTCCTTCATTCATATAATATTTTTTCATGGATTCAGTTTTACTTTTTTATTGTTCATGTTTGAATGAGAACTTTTTCTTAGCCAGTCAGAAGAGTGAAAAGAAGGTCTGGGAGAATGTATGCACAGGACAAGAAGGAACCTATGTGTACCAGTGTGTAAGAATTGGTTTAAATTTCTTGCCTCTCCACCTTACAGAGATGGAAAGTTGCAGGTTGGCACCTCAAAGATTCTTCTCGGCTCTGTGTCAAATGGCCTGTGTGGGTCTCCAGCTGTCGGCCATGCTGCTGTAGTACTGAATGTGAATGGGAAAGCTTCCATCAGCAGCCAACACATGGGAATCGTTTTATTCCAAGTGAAGAGTTTCTGTGTTTCATCTGAGAATCAGTGACCACCTCTAGCAAATTCTACTTTGTCCTCAATAGCTAAAAGCCACAATGGTATGCACTGCCTCCCTTTAAAAAATAGTAGACTTTATTCTTTTTTTTTTTTTTTAATACCAGGAATGGAACTCAGGACCTTGCACTTGCCAGGGAGGCACTGTGCTGCTGAGCTATATCCCTGGCAAGATCTTATTCTTTAGAGTAATTTTAGGTATACAGAAAAATTGAAAGGACAGTGTAGAGTTCTCATGCAACTCATCTCTACCCCAGCTTCCCCGTTTCCCTCAGCACTAGTATCTTGTGTTTTGTGGCACATGTGTTCCAATCAATGAACCCGTATTAATGTATGGCTATGGAAAAAATCAGTAGGCTACATTAGGGCTCACTCTTTGGAGTTTTGAAAAATGTGTAATGGCAGGTGTCTACCATTATAGTATCAAATAGGAACATTCTACTGTCCCAAAACTTCCTCTATGCTCCACCTGTTCATCCCTGCTTGCTTTCCATTCCTAGTCCGTAGCACCAACTGAGCTGATCACTGTCTTTACAGTTGTTTTTCCCAGATTCCCATACAGTTGCAGACATATAGTAAAAGGCTTCCTCACTTTTTTTCATTTAGTAATAAGCATTTAAGGTTGCTCTATATCTTTTCATGGCTTGAAGTTCATTTTTTTTGATTGTTTAATAATATTCTATTATATGACGTTCTATAATTTTTTTAATGAATTCTGATATGGAGGGCATCTTTATTTGCTTCCACATTATGAGAATTATGAAGAAAGTTCCTACAAATATTCATGTGCAGGCTTTTTTCAATTTATTTGCATAAATACCAAGAAATACCATTACTGGATGGTGCGGTAAAAGCTTGTTTAGTTTTATAAAAATGAGCCAACTTGTCATTCCAAGTGTTGTACCAGTTTCCATTCCCACCAGTAACACCTGAGAGGTGAGCGAGGAGCATCTCCTCCTGCCCGGCCGCCTGCGTGGCCTCTGAGCTCTTGTTCATGACCTCCTGTCTCTTCTTCTCCCTGCACTCTTTTGGTACATGTTACACGAAGTCAATGCCTACTTCATAAAACTCTGCATAATTTGTCTCCAGTCCAGTCTGCCTCCTCGTTTCTCAGCCAGTGTGATCTCTTTCTTGGGTTCCAGCTCCCTACCCTTCATGCTCATGCAGAGCTACCCAGCTTGTTTCTGCTTCTGGGTCTTTGCACTAACTCTTCTCTTCCTGGATTGTCTTACTCAAGAGATTGGTGTGAGTCACTTCCTCACTGCATTCAGAGAGAAGGTGCCCTTGGCCACATAAATAAGCTCCTTAATTCTGTCTTTTTAGCCTGCTGTAGTCTTTTTAGCGTTTACCCCCATTCAGTGTCGTACCTTATGCTTCCCGGTTTGTTTATTCATGCAGTGTCCACGGTCCAGTGAACTGTATTGGAAAGACCTTGCGAACAGAGAATTGGTCTGTTTTTGTGTACTAGTGTATTGCCTGCGTCTAAAATAGTGCCAGAAACAGAGTGAGGGATCAATATATATTCATCATATGGTTACAAAATGTCCAAAAATATTTACACTACACCGTCACACTTGATTATTCTTTGGAGAATAGTGTGAGGATGGGAATGGTAGATGTTTTAGTCTGAAGTCCTATGGCCCTTGATTTACTGGGAGTAAATTTACTGCTGGCACTCACCTCTTTCATTGCATTTAGGTTACTTTGCCCCTGAAGGGTCACTGTATAATTTTTGCAACAAATTGTAAAGAAACCCATGTAGATGCTCCTTGACTTACACTCTGTTGTTTTCATGTCTCAAACCAGTGAACTCAATATTTCTGTCAAATATGGACTCTTTTTTAGGCTCATTTATCAAATGCAGTATGGTAAGAAATCATTAGTGAACACATGAATGAGTTGTAGCAGAGTTACTAAGATGATTACTCCAGTTTGCAGAGAAAAAGTTTGAAAGTCAGATAAATCTTAAATTTGAACAAATATTAGAAATAAACTCCCCACTCATCTCTCGTTTTCCTTTGGATTTTCCCTTTCCTTTATACCTGCCTTGTATTGTCTTCCTCCCTCTCTGAACCACAGATTCAGATTTCTGATCAGACTGGACAGTGCAGGGATAAAAATGACAATATAATATGAAATAGCAATTCTGTATTTTATTATAAAGAGAAAATGATTATCACAATTTCCCTATACATTTACCTAAGATGTGCCTATGTCTGGGACTTACATGAGATTATGTCACTAAGACATAGATGACTATTTTTTTTTTTGCCTTTACTTCATTTGTGAAATAAATCTGTGCAAACAGGTTGGTAAAAACAGATCTCAAATCTTACAATTAATTTTGCTTTCCAAACATCCAACAGCTTGATTGCTCTGTATCCTAGTATTAGAAGGGAATGTGAGCACAATTGTTTATCCTGAGTGCTCTTAAGACATGAAGACTGCGTTTAAGAAAAATAAGATGAAAACCTAATCATCGGTGCATTTTCCTTAGGAATTCTTAAAGTGTACCTCACAGACAAGAAACAATAAGAAGTAGATACATAAAACTTTACTGCTGGGGACCTTAGAGAAGTGCTGTTGCTATTTGGTATGAGTTTTTTGGGGGGAGGGTCCCAAAGGAGACAAAGCATGAAGTGATGGGTCCTAAACACAGTGTGTGTGTGAGCTGTGAAAACTGACTCCACATCCCATCCGTGATCAGCTGATTCCTGAGAGCTATTTATAGTCTAAATTTTCTCTTAAAATCAGATGACGCATCTCCCACAGGGCTTATGTTTTGAACTAGAAAGTCTGCAGGGAAAGGGAAGTAAAGAAGGAGGTGACCACGGAAGGAGAGGTCATGGGATTTTGACTCTTAGAATTATATGTCAGTGAAAAGTATTTCTGTCCAGAGTGGACTTTTGGCAAATAGTTACACCCAAGTGCCCACAGCTATTTCCAGGCAGTTGGTGCCTAGAATTACACTTTCTAGCATTAAAATTCAAGTTCTGGGTGTGTTTAGGCCTCTGACAAGGTACCTAGTCTGTCATCACATTCACTCACTAATAGCACCAAGAATCGTTCTACACCATAGCTATGTCTTGATCACTAGACTTAAAAATTAGTGGATCTTTTATAAATGCAAAGACAACCAAGAGATGGGAGAGACATAAAAAGAAATAAGATGTGCTATGCACATGGACCAACTCCCCATGATGAATTTAGTCATTATACATGGTAAACATGTACTAATAAAAATAACAAAATAACAAGTGGTAAAACAAAAAATCTTAAAAGCATTTGGTCCTCCATAGAATTTTTTGTTGGAGGAAGCTTGGATTTATTTCCAGTGCTGGTACCTGAATCATCTATGTAGAGTTTTGCCAATAACTCTATATAGCAAAACTTCAGGATATGTTAAATTCAGTGCCAGGATAGAAAAGGGGAATATATTTGAAATGCCATATCTACTGTCAGTAACCTACTTCCATAGTGCTAAATATGTTTCTTTTAATTCTCCCAGGCCACCAAAGAAGCATGTTGACTTATTTATTGCTTATTTTCTGTCTTGTTCCAAAAAGGATTTAAAATTAACATCAACAGTTTTTTTTTAAAGATATCTAGTTCCGTTTTCAGTTGACCTCATAGCTTTGATCAATGTTTCCTTTGGTTTGGTAGTCTATTTTTTGAAGAGTGAGAAGATGATGGTTCTACATGAGAGACTGCAAAGACTGAACACTGGGTGAAGAAGTCAGTTATACTGACATTGGATCAGTTCTCAAGAGGCAAATCTTGGCTGAAATGACGTTGACTGAGGATGGGGTTGAAGTCCAGTTAAGGCTTGAGTAGGGCTTGGTGCTTCCTCTGTACCCACCCAAGGAAGCAGGGGCCAAAGCAGAGGGAGGGCTCATCCCCTAGGACAATCAAACCGGCCCCACAAATGCTGAGGGAAAGTTCCCAGGAGTCAAGCTGTTTGAAGAGCTGAGGTCAAGATTATGTTTTGGAGTTGTTGATGGACAGAAATGGGGGAGATGGGTGAGGCAGAGAGCTGCCCTAGGTTCACCGATGACTCTCAGCTTCTCATGAAGGAGTCTTCTCTGCTCAAAATCATCTCTGAGAATATTCCATTAGGCACAAAGTTTAACATTCCAGTAATTACCAGATCTTTGATTAATAAGCATCCTCTGTGGCTAGGAAAATTGCTTCTGGAGACAGATCCCTGGCTTTATCACCTATTAGCTGTGTAATCTTAGGAAAATGCTTTATGTATGAGTCTCAGTTCTTTTGTCAGTAGAATGGAGATGTGAGTATCAGAGTCCATAGTGGTGCGGGACTGAAGGCAGAAAGGATCAATGCACAGAGAGTGTTTAGACCAGCTAGTCACACACCTGCATGACTTAGGCCCAGTAGGTTTTCTGTTTCTAGCAGGTAGATAAAGGAGGATGTTGTGGTGCTGGAAATATTTGAACAAGGTGGAATGAAGGTAACCCAAGAAAACTTTAGGGAGCCAATGAAAAGTAAGGGTTCTAAGGGTTATCAGGGGCACAGGGAGCAATCTTCAAAAATAATTTTTATTGTCATTAAAATTTCATTTAGTAGAATAGGCAAATTTATAAGGGCAGAAAGTAAAATAGAAGATACAGGACTGAGAAGAGAGGAAATGAACAGTTACTTTTAAATGGGAACAGACTTTCTCTTTGCGATGATGAAAAATTCCAGAGATAGATGGTGGGTGACTAATGGTGGTACAATACTGTAAACATTCTTAAATACACTGATTTGTATACTCAACATAAAATTTACCAGCTTAACAATTTTGATGTATATTTCATCACAATAAAACAATATTGACCTGGTATTGATTTTCTTGCCCCACTTTCCAGAGAACAGATATGTGTCTTTCCTAATCAGGAAAATGAGACATAAGAGAAGGCCATCATGTGTTCCAATTGTGTCCTTTCCAGAACTCCTAAGAGCTGCAGGTTAAAAAAAGAAAAAAAAAGGTGGGGTGGGGTTGCACAACTTGGGGCAATCCCTGAACCATGCACTTTTGATAACACATTAAATTTCTAGCCATTGGATTTTTAGTGTTCTCTCCACTATTTTTTTTTTTCAACCCTATTGTGACATACTCTAGTCAAGTAGTTCTCAAAGTGTGGCCTGGACCAGTAGAGTCAGCATTTTGTCTGTATAGTCAGTACTTGGGACCTTGTTAGGAATGAAAATTCAAGGAGTCTAACAAGGACTCATTAAATCAGAAATTCTACGAGGATAACCCACTCATCCACTCCCTCATATTAACAAGTTCTTCAGATGATTCTGATGCACACTAAAGATTGAGAACCAGTTTTCCTTTCGTGTCTTGCCAATTAAGGGAAGCAGTCCACCACAAAAATGAGATTTAATTCTTCCCTGTGACACGAATTCAGCAGCACTGCTGGTTTACATAATGCCCATTATTCACTGCCAGTAATGGAGAACGTTGGCGAGCCAAGAAACAGGTGGAAGAATTATAAAATAAATCTTTATCTTGATGTCACATATGGGAATTATCTATATTAAATTTGGTTGCAAAATACAAAAGTCAATTACTCAACTAAGCAGCCTAAAGGATCAGTAATAGAAAGAGCCAGGGTATATTTAGAAGACAGGAGTGTGAAAGGAAAAGGAGGATTATATTTCTTTCTAAACCCATGAGGCTAAAACGCTAGAGATGATGATAACAGGAGTTAACTATAACCAAACAGAATAATAATGTAACTTTAGTGTACATAGAACATCCTTCATGAATATGTATTGAATGAATGAATAAATGTATACAACCATAAGACAGGTTATCTCTAATCTTAGAGATTGTAAACATTAGATATTTTCAGTAGTTAGGTATCAGCCCACACAAGGAATAGTCATGTTTTATTTGATGCATATGTTCCATATGCGAACATTTTCAATCAGATTCCGTTCTGTGTTTGAAAATGTTATCAAAACACAATTTAATAACTATCCCATTACCTTGTGTCACTTTGTATAGCCAGCATGCTTTCACTCACCAACTAAAGCTACATGTGACTCACAATTACTTGAGGAATGAAAAAACCCTTGTCTTTTCTTTTGAGTTTCAAAAGATAGAACCCATGGAAGAAAGAAAGGCCCAGGCAAAGAAAGCAGAAGAGTATCTGGTGGGTGGAAATGAAGTGTCCATGCCTGTTATTATTAAAAAATGCCCAGGATTAATGGGGACGAGAAAGAAGGAAAGCAGAAGAGGCTTGGGGAAGACACACTACAGCCTGTCTGATCTCCTAACCAAGCCAAACCGTGAGGAGGGTGACAGCACGTGCCAAACAAATTTCTAGGATTCTGGGACAGAGCTGAATGCTCCACTCCAAGTCCCACCTTGAGCAGAACTTGGAGGAAAGCAAGATCCCCGTGAAGAAACCATAGCTGTGCCTCCAGACAGAGCTGCTAGAGACGGCCTCATAGGGAGGGCTGATGCAGACTGCACTGCTGGGGTGGAAGGGAGAGAGGAGAGACGGAACTAGGCTTGCTGATTGAGTGTAGAAAAGAATGAGGAACTTTCCTTCTACTTAATGGGAGAAATTTAAGTATGGGATTTCCATTACTTGGTAATTCTGCTCAAGAACCATCTGTGTTGGTTGGCTATATCATGGGATCAATATGTTCTGTGGGCTACCTTGTAAATTTAATCTATCTATTGCTTTGCTTAACAGGAAAATAGATTGTGCAATTTTAAGTAGAAAACTTAACATCAAGCATTATTGTTCAGATTTATTGATAGGACAATGGGAATTCCCGAAAGGAATAGAAATTAAAAACGTGGGTTTGGAGCAAGGGACTCCAACTTGGCTAGCTGGCTTCTCTTAAAGACAGGTGACATCAAACTGAAATCAAAGCAGCTTAAATAATGGGAAAATGTGTTATTTTTCTGAAGAAAAAAACCTAAAGGTGTTTGACTTAGAGAAGGATTGTTTTTAAAACTCAGCAGGTTACTAATGTCATCCAGGATTTAGTTTTTCTTCATCTTTCTTTTCCACCAATTTTAATAACAGCTTTATTTTTAGGGTTGTAGCAAAATGTGTATACCAGTTTCAGACATCATACTCATACACAACAGCACTTTTTTCTATGGAGGGAAAACCTTTTGCCAGTAGTGCTATCCATCTTTCCTTTATGCAGTTCTCACTGTTCAGTCACATGTTGATGTTTAAACCTGCTGGCTAGGCAACTGGAAACTAATATCTGGTTGAAATAAATTAATATTCACACACTCTGAGTCTGGGCTCTTAAAAGAAGATAAAGTATTTTTCAAAAAAATTCGTTCTGTTGATAAAGAAGAATGAATATTGGCAATTTAACTTTGAACTTTCTTTTAACTTTGAACTTATTTCTGGTGTTTAATACTTACCTGATCCTAAGCAAATCAGTTACTTTCTGCACACCTCAAATTTCTTAACTTTACGGTGAAAAATATAAGTATCTAACTCGTAACATTTTTTGAGAATTACATGCAACAATATGCACAAATTATAAAGCAGTGCATTTTTATTGATAATATCATTAGAAATGTATAATACAGAAAATAATGTATTTTTCAAATTCAGGAAACATTCATTTACATTTTATTCTCTCAAAATATCCCAAAAGTGAGGTGTTAAGTAATGTGTAGACCTCTTTTGGTTAGTCAGTTCTCGAAAGATCTGGTCAGTTTTTTTGTTCTTTTTTTCACTAGTGAGGCATTTTTGAAAGTTTGTATGAAGTAACACACCACAGATGGACAGAAAATATAAAAACCAATCAAAAGTAGTGTGACTTTCTAGAAGCCCAGTTTTCACACCCCATCCACAGCGTGAGAACAGCCCACAAACCCACCCCTCCGAGCAGCCACCGCCCCTACAACTCACACCACAAAAATGGAATTCATAAAAAATCATAATTTGCTTTTTAATGATTCACTGAACTCCAGCACTGTCTTAGAATATTTCCTTCAAACTGATTCCTGCAGAGCCTTAGCCAATGGAAATAACCTAAAAAAAAATACAAGAGCCCATATTTATAACTGTTTCCCCACTAAACAAATAATCAGTAACCCACTCCGGCCAGCCTCCTGGTGGCCATGACAGGTTAGTCATGAGTAAGGATTTTTAATTTTTTTCTTTTTTTCTGGTCTTTTTGAGGCAGTTTCAGTATGCAGCTCAGGCTGCCCTCAAACTCACAGTGATCTCGCCTCAGCCTCCCAAGTACTGGGATTACAGGCGTGCACCATCACACCTGCCTATGAGTAAGGATTTATAAGTAAAGGTGGATAAAATTACAGAATTCCAGAACAGAAAGGGACTGAAACTTCATCTTCCATGTAAGAAAAGCAATGGCTACAGGGAAAAAAAAGTCTTTCCCAGAGGCTGAACATCAGTAAGAGCAAAGCCAGGGGATGGAGTTGCTGAACCTTCGATACAGTCTTCCCTCAGTGTCTCTCACACACCCTGTCCAAGTCTCCTTGCTCATGGTACTAACTTCAGTGTTTTAGTTTTCACAGTGAAAAGGATGCAGTCATTTTTTATGAAAGCACTCGCCTCCATTCTCAAGTTTTAGACAAGTGATTTAAATAGAATTGACCTCATACCTGTCTCATGGGATGGTTGACCATTGAACTTGTGTATTCAATTCTTCTGGACACAAAGATTGTTGGAAGGATAAGCATACCACCCAAGGAAATTCAATGAAATAAAAAGATATGTTCACTGAATCCTGTGGGAAAGAAAGTCTTTCATTCCTGCTGAATTTGATAGTTTGAAGATGTAAAACTTAGAAACACTGACAATGAACAGCATTTCATTGCTGCATTTGAAAGCATGGGAAGAGATAATTCTAGAATGAGCAAATCAGAGAGGATGATCTGCTGATATTATTGATGCCCTGAATGAACTGGTATTTATAGCCAGCACTAGCCATCAATGTTTTGTTTAAGCTGGCTTGGTAAGGTTTCCCATCAATTAACCTTGAAATATTCCAAAAGGTTGTTCATTCATTCAGTTCTTTTCTATTTCCCTTCTCTATCTGACTCTAAATGTCAAAGTGGCACACATGAGTCAGTGCCATCATGATATGGAGGTTGTACTGATTAACCACGCAGAGTTTATCGCATCAATCCCTGAGCATGGCAATCCACTCTTCATAGTTCGGGCACAAGTATTGTTGCACCTGTACCCTGAGACTGAAGTCAAATGCTAATCAACTTTTCTGATTTTACAATGTTCCTCCTGAAGCCCATTGACTGGGTACTTGTCGGCTCCATCTTCACTTAGGTTTTCCACTGATGATTGGCTGCTTTTCTTTTTTCCTGTACACCTTCCAAGGATAACTTCTTGACATAATCTTCCTATGAACTTTTTCCCACACTAAGCAAATGCTGGAAAAACAAAATTCGCTTCACAGAATCATTCCCCATCAAGCCCTCATACACCCATAACCTAGCTAGTCATTTTTTTCTCCTACTTTGACTTCAGAAGAGTCAGGGATTCCCTAATTCATCCAGTGGTTCTCCCTGTAGCATTCAATTTATCCTTGTTAGTAACGTGGCCCGCTGTTAATTTGCCACTTCGCATTCTTTAAATATGCCACCTGCCTCTATGTCAATTCTTTCCCTCCTTTGGTATGTCCATGTCTAACCTCATATTGTCTTTAACCCCTGACTGTCCAGAACAACCATCCCACCCCACATTCCTGTTTGGCGTTCGCATCCTTATCCTTGACTTCAACTCGTAATATAACATGGCAACTCATTGTGAAATGGGACTCCAAGAATTTTTTTTTAATCTTAATGAAGGTAAGAAATACTGAAATTTGGAAAGTCAAAAAATCATCTGACTCTACAGAGGCTTTATTTTACCTTCTGTGCAGATTGCTCTTTTATTCCATGAAAAATCTTTGAATAAGTCTTTTAGTTACGACTCTACTGTGTTGTGTGAAAGTTTGAGACAATGAGATTCCAGGAAGCTAGACTCATCTCAGCAGTAATGTACAAGTTGTCTTCTTTATGGGCACAGCTGGGTCACTGATGATTCTATGTCCTTTAGAGAACTGACTTTTTCACCCTAAATGTGGATTAGATTACACACAGTTTCAGAAATGGTGTTAATCCTAGGTGGTGAATATCTAGCATGACATTAATCTTGATTGCCTTTTTGTTTTATCATGGCTTTGGAACAGAAGATCCTGAACTCAGCAAACGTGGAAGGGCTTTCCCTGGGGCATGGTGAACTGGTTTCTCTGAGATGGACACCAGGCCTGAGAGGATGGGGAGGCATGCTCTGTAGGGAACCTCTCTGAAAGGGCTTAGGTGAAGATTCTGAAAGCATCTACCATTGAGGTCTCTGGAGGAAGGAGTTTCTGCTCATGTTTAGGAGCCTCAGTATAGATAGCTGGAATGAAAGAGACACTGAGTGATCTGCATAGGAACAATTCAGCAGTTTGGAGCCAGAGATGGCTGCAGGTGACAGGACAGATTAGGAAATAAGTCAACATTCATTGGACATTCTCAAAAATTTAGGATGGGAAACTCCAAATAGCAAAAGAACATTAACATCACAGTAAACAGATTAAAAGATCAGAACAACAAAACTTAAGGCTCTTGGGTTTTGAATTCTAAAATCATGTCTTTAATGCCATTGTACTTAGTACTTCAGTGCCCATCTACCTTGCACGTTCCAGATATTTTTCTCCTTAATCCTCTTATTAAAAGCTTAACATGAGAAAGAGCTAAGCCAGAGAACAAACTCATTCACAATAAGAAGTAACTGCAGATCTAGTCATATCTGGTTCAGGATTCTCACTGTAAAGTTTTACACTGTGTTATTCCTTCTGGTTACAACTTACGGTTGCAACCTTGTGTTTTCTGTAATAATTTATCCATGTGGCTGACTGCCTCTCAGCCTGTTTGGACATTGACCTTGATGCCTAGATTTGTCTTCATTATTCTTGACCCACTGTCTACCAGCCATCTGCACAGTTCAGTCCCTGAGTCTAACGACAAATGTGCTTGATAGAGACTTCAGGAGCTTAATAAATACTCAATAAATAAAGAAAGATTCCTTGGCAAAAACCCTCTACTCAGTTATTTCAAGGTTCTTAGCATATAAGATGCCTTGATCATCACGTTACCAGACTTTTTTGACATTGATACAGTCTCATTAAAGATAATCCATCCCCCAATTAAGGATCTTTAAACTTAATATGGCATGCTAGTCTACTGAGGATGCGTTTATAAGGATGTGCAGTTCTATATTAAAGTTCCTTTCCATTGTTTTATGCTTTGTGTTCATTCCCTGGTAACTAGAGCCCAATTGAATTAATTTTCTCAAGATCAAAAACTGCTCTCAAGAAATTATTAGGTAACTTCACTAGTAGATAAATCATAAATCTTGATGTGTTATGTATTTCCAAAGTGGAAAGTGTACTCAGTTTGTATTAGTACAACAGAATAATGATTATTTTCCCGCTTTTATTCTGATAGATGTTACACTACAGGTAATCTTCACACTACCCTTTATAAAATGAGCATTGTCTTTATCCCTTTTTATAGATAAATCTAGTTCTTACAGAGGTAATTTCTTAAAGAGATCATTGAGTAAAGGAACCAGACACTGAACAACCTACTCATTCTGAGCCCAGTGTCTATACTCTAACTATGATAGTCATAAGACAGATTGGCTCACATTAATCAAAATAAGTCAAAGTTATGTTTTTATGAGAAATTAGCACAATATTCATCTCTGAAAGTACACCTCCTAGTTGGCTGCCTGCACCACTATTCATGAGGCCAAGGATGCTACTTTGCTTGGCAATGTCCCGATCCAAATAAGCACAAGCTTTTCTTTTGCTTTGTTCTGTTTTGTTTTGAGCACACATGTTTCTGGTTTACAACTGTGCAACTTTGAAAAATAATAGTCTCGAGGGACACATCTGAAAGTAAGACTCGTAAAATATTGGCATTTGCATAAAAAATCCCTTCTTAAAAAACCAACAAATGGTCATATTCACTAGGGAATTTTGTTATATTACTCACAAAGGTCAGAATTCAGTTTCAATCAGAAACTCTTCTCTCTCACCAAAATAATCTTTAAAGAGAGATTTTTAAAAAGTTATCTGAAATCCTGAAGTCACTAATACTTAGGAACAAGAAAGGTGTGTGTGTGTGTATGTGTGTGCGTATGTTTTCAACCAATTAGCAAGCCCCATTTTATCCTGTATTACTATATATTGGCCTTTTTTTTCAGTCCAGTCAATTCTCAAACATCTCTCATTGCTTTCTAGATGCAGAAAATCAAAACAAATGAAGTAATGCTGTCCTAGAATTCCTTAAGATGATATTTTGATCATAACATCACAACTTTTGGAAAATTCATCAGAGGAAATCTTGGGTTTAACCAGTAGCATGATGGTAAATGGTTAACAACAGACTCTAAGGAAAACCAAATCCTGATTTGTGGCACTTGATATTTTCCATGGTGTAAATAGCCCACATTGGTCAGTCTCTAGTTATCAACATGTCACTGTTGAAGGTAGAATTAGCAAGAAATGAGCCACACCAAACTGACAGCTAGCTGACCTAAAGACCCTGATTGCACAGGGACATCCACAAAACTTCCATAAAGTCTCTGAAATCACCTTTGTGTTAAATGTCACAGAAGTGCTGAGGGTGAGATTTGTAACCTAAACTCTGGAATCAAATTGTCAGAACCCTAAATCTACTATTTAGTTTACATCACAGTAATTTACATAAGTTTTATGATTTAGTTTCTTCATATACAAAATGGTAAAAATAGATTTTTCTATCTCACAGGGTTGTTTGGATATTTAAGTGAATTTTAGTTCTCTCAATAGTGAAATGCATGCAGTAACAATTACTCTGACAATTGTATAGGATTGTGGTGAGACTAATGTGAGATAATAAAACTAAAAGCCTTTTGAAGATGGTATAAGTATGGGGTATCATTCTTAAACCAATTTAAAAATGCTAATGTCATAGAGATTTTAAAATTTAAAAAGTGAACCATTTTTGCATCATTTGAGTAAACCTGGGAATGAGCTATTTCTGGGAACTGGGATGTTTTGTTGTCAGGAGCAAAAAACAAAACAAAACAAAAACAATAAAAGAAACACCCTAAATTTAAATCAATATGATAAAATAGTAAAATATCATGCATAACCCTTTTCCTTATAAAAAAGCAATTTTCAAATGACAAAGAACTATGCTTTAAATGGAACATATGTTCTTTCTCAATAACGAATACATTCAGCAGTGTGTTCATTTTAGTTATCTTACATATACATATATACAGGTTTATATCTTTTCCTCTTCCCTTTTCTCTTTCTGCCTGAGTTATGATTAGATCAATTTTACATGTCTGTATCTGTTAATGTAAGTAATCATTTTAAAGATAATGATACACAGTATTGCAACCATTGTCAAGTTTCTATCATCCAGTTTTGTAAACCAGCAATGTTACTGTTGTGCATTTACTCTACTCATTTGTTTGTCTCTTTTGCTTGTTGTCTTTGTTATATATGTCTCTTTTTTTCTTCATTTAAATAAATAAAAAAATGCTAAAAAAAATAAATGGAACATACGTTTAAACAAGTTAAGGATTACTGGGAACCAAGTTAGCAAAATATCTATGGGGTCATGCTTTTCAGGGAAAGGAAATACTACATAGAAATGAGTGAATATAACAGAATAGCTTATCAAATGAAAGATGGAACACACAGGCAAACCAGAAAATAGTTGGAATTATGCCAATGTAAAATGAAAGGTGTATACTCAAACAATGCTTAAAGATAACAGTTCCTAAGGTTCATTAATAAATGTGAGATAAAATATCCGTCAGATGCAGACTGAAGAAATCTTAAATGTGTTTTTCTCAATAAGCCTGTAAATAATATAGCATACACAAGGAAGTAAAGGAACAAAATAATTACAGGAACAGCGGTAAGTTTTTTAAAATTTATACTTGATCTCTATTCTCCTAGAATGATCATACACATTTACATATATTTAGTGAAATACATCATGAAAACAATTCTGGAAAAAATTTACAATCTAAAAATATACTATGATTTCCCCCCTAGATTTATAACTCCAAACCATGCTTTAGGAGAGAGATTCTGTTCTGTGGACTAAGAAAGAACCACTCGGACAGGGCCTCCCTCATTGGAGCTTCTCTGTTCATTGCTAGTGGAAATCCTGATTGTTGAATATAAAAAGTTTCAAAACATGAGACAAGGTTGCCAAATTCCACTAGTGAAAAAAATAAAATGAAAGACCATGTATGTTCTGTGCTACTTTCCATGAAAGGAGGGAAAAACACAAAATAACACTTTTAATGTATCCCCGGGAAGATACAGAAGAGATTTCTTCAATAAGTGGAGTAGACTGAAACTCAGACACAGGCATGATTTTCATGATGCACTTGTTTGTTATTTTGATTTTTAAATCATGTAAATTTATTACATACCAAACATGATTTGTGTTTGTGGGTGCAGTCCAATACACAAAGCTGAATAGAAACTTCAATTTCCCATCTAGTCCAACATTTTCCACCTCTCCCAAGCCCAGTCCTGAACCGGGCACAGATGCCTTCAGTGGAGAAGGGGCATTCGCTGTCCATGTACCCTGCTGTCTCTGGCTGTTCAGAAACACGGTGGGACAGCCATGGATTCACAGGCCAAAGAGTCTGGCTGTATGATGGCCAGGGTGCCCTGATATGCACCCCATCTCATACTAACCCGGTGGGGGAGATACAATGGTCACAAAAGCCTGCTTATATTTTGCTTTATGTTTTACAATTTCTGCCCTGGTTCTTATACCATTAATCACCCTAGTATCCCACTTTTTTTCCCACTATGTAATGCAGTACCCTTTGGTCCTTCATCTTTATAGCTCCAGAAAAACTCAAGGTCTTGTCCGAGGCAAATTTGAGAAGTACACACATCTTCTTCCACAGTTTCCCTCACTGGCTGTGAGCTCACGGGTAGCTCTCATTACCCTGCACATTTGTCTTTACAGAGATGAAAATCAGAAAACCAATCTCGGTCTTCTCTGAACACCAAGAGACACTTGGTCTGAGCTCTTGGGTTTGTCAAATAGCCTCTGGAAGGCAAGTAGACCAGCTGACAGTCAGCCAACAGCCTTCTTCACATCTTTTTCTCCTGGTGGCCACTCTATGCTGGTGATTAGAGGCTAAATTTGGATGATGACACTCTTGGGACTGTCCCTCAGCAAGCCCTCCTTACAGGCTGTGATAGATATATCTCATGAGAATGGGTGAGCAGGTGACACCCTCTTTCTCAGTAGGAACTCTGAAGTTCCAGATAATAGGGGAAATTCTTTCATTAGTAAAAATCAGTACCAGCCTACTGCCTGGGTCTAAAGACAGTGAAGGCACTGGAAGAAGATACTTTAATTACTTTCCATTTTAAAACATCTACTGTTTGACTGTTTTACTATGTTCAAGAATTTGGATTTAAAACGCATGTTCTTTAAAGACAAAGAATCAAAGTGCTGTTAATTAGGTAAAAGAAAAAAGAACCATTCAAATTTTAATGAGATTTTAATTTTGGTATCATACTAAGCTATCCTAAATTTCTGATTGAGATAAAAGAAGCTTAAGAAAGAGGAACAAAGAGGGCAGAAGAGCAAGGAAGACAGAAGGGAGAGGAGGTTAAGACTTACCTTGTTTCATCGATGTAAACGGCTTCCAACACGGATGCTGCATACTCAATATTTTTCTTTAAGTCTACGATATTGACATCGCCTTTTTCCAGCTGCTTCACTAAGCATCTTAGTCTGTTTCGAAATGTGGACAAAAAGAGAAAGAAGGATAGAAATAGATTTATTTTAGCTGTATGGCAGATAGAACAATACCAAACATACAAACTGAGTAAGACTTTTAGCACTGCTACTTCTATGTCATCAAATAGAAATCTTTTAGAACATTTCTTGTGTAATTAAGACCAGCCTTTATTACATAAGCAATTATTAGACGTAAGATTCACTTCTCATACTATTGGGAATGTTGGCAGCTAGTGTAAATACCATATTTCAAGGATGGTATTTTTGAAAATTCTCAACAATATATTCAGACACTTGCAATAAATTATACTTCTAACACTAGAACTTAGTCTATGGTTCTGCTTCATCTGCGCTGGCCCTAGGGAATATTTACAGGGCTCTTCTGACTGATATCGTAGCTATTGTTCACTTTGTGCCATAACAAAAACAAAAATGAAAGATAAAAGTTTGAGGCAATTTAATGAAGCAAATTTTACATGTATATTTAGTTGATTTACTACAGTGATTTTTCACCTGGAAAATCTCACAAATGTTTTCTCTTGTTAGGGCCATAGGATGAGGTGTGACAACTTTCAGAGGCATTTGAAAGCATAGAACTCAGCTAAACTGTGTCTAGAATCCTGAATTCCAGAGACTGTGAAATAATTAAGGTCGTTGTTTAAAGCCACTGATTTTGATTTATCAAGAGTTTTTGACTATTCAGTTTGGATAATTTCCAATGCCAAGACTTAGAGTCTAAGGACCAGCAAAGAATACTTGATATTCCCTGACCCATTAAAAGTAGTTTACTTCTCTATTTAAAAAACCACATTATTTTGTGCCATTTACTTTCATAGAATAAAATATAGCAGACAACATATGTATATGTGAATATACATATATGTATTTATATGTATTTGTATATGAATACTTATATAGGAACATATAGGACAACATAGTCAAATATGAATAAGAATATATTTGAATATATATAAAGAATACACATATATTAAAGTGCATATATTCAAGCTCCTCTCTCTTACTTAAACCCTGTTTAAATTAGGTTTATTTACTAAGCACACGGGGACATCTACCTATCTTGTAAGTCCTTTGAAGAACTCCTGTTTTCTTCTTGGGATTTTTTTTTTTACTTAGAAACTAAACCACACTTCATTTGTTCCTTACTAAAAACCCTGAAATTTCTCACTTTTATTATAGCTTCAATTTTTATATGTGACCTTTGGCTTCCAATTGTTCTCTCACTGATTCGAAAATTACCAGGTATGTAAAGAAGTAAGAAAATTGACCCATTATGAGAAATTTAAAAGAAGTTGAAATTGATCCATAATAGGACCAATGTGATAGAATTGGTAAACAAAGATATTAACATGATTTTTATTAAAATAGAATAAGCGACATTATAGTGGTAAATTTAACAACTCAGAATGAAGAATGTTCTTAAAAAATACAAATCACCAAGTCTCAAAAAGAAGTAGATGAACTGGCAGTGTAAGTAAAACCCCTCACTAGTAATTGGAGAAGGTGAAGCTAAACGCACACCTGGAGAAGGTGTCGGCATCAGTGTGAAGAGCCGCACCAGCAATCAAGAGCCTGAAATCAAACAAACACCAGCTGTCGGAACAAGAAGCTGCTGTGTTACTCTCAGGAAGGCTTGCTTACCTAAAACAATACCAAATGACAATCAAAATCCACAAAGTAATGAAATTCTCTATTCTAAAGGCCAGGGCTCAAGAAATTAAAGCCTATGCTTTGTCTAGAAAATGGGGCCTATAGCTTTAGATAAGATTCAGCTACTTTTCTTTCACACTGGCAAATATAATTGTAAAATGTCATGATGTCTCTATTTTATGAGATGTGCAGTTCCCAGAACAATTCATATCGCTGAAGAAAATGGAAAGAAAAGGGGCTGAGGTTTCATGTACAGCATTATAACTATGGTTAATAACACTGTATGGTATACTGGAAATTTGCTAAGGGAATAAAGCTTAGGTGTTTTCATCACAAAAACAAACGTCATTATAAGGATGACAGATGCGTTCATTTGCTTGATTGCAATAATTGCTATATCAAATATCAAGCTATATAATATAATATATACAATGTAGTATGGTCAATATTACTAGCCTTAAAAATGCACCTGCATGTTTATAGCCTACATTTAAAGGAACAAAGTAATTCTGTTGGGACAAAGAGAGTCCCATGGATATGCAAAAATCCACAGATACACAAGTCCCTTACACAAGGTGGTGTGGTATTTGCTTATAATCTGTGTACATCCTTCCCGACACTTGTAATCATCTTTAACTTACTTGTGATTCCTAATACAATGTAAATGCTATGTAAATAGTTGTTATACTGTATTGAGTAGTGACTGATGACAAGGAAAGAACTCTTGTTCAATACAGTTGCAATTTTTTCCCTATATGTTTTGAACCTAGTTGATTAATTTCATAGATATGGAACCAATAGCTACAAAGGACTGACTGTCTGTACTGAAAAGCTTTTTTTTTTTAAGTTAAAAAATGCCTAATTATTCCTCTTTTCTCCAAAATTCACAATTTAGTAAACTATCACTTTACTTCAAGAAGTATTAACTTTTGACAAAACAGACATGGATAATTCTCAGCATGTTGAAGAATTCCTTCTGAGTACAGTTATAAACATTCAGAGTCATAAATGCCTTCAGATCCATTTCTTCCTCCTTGCAGACAAAATCAGAAAGCAGTAAGAACATACAGACTCCAAGAGGGGGCCAGCCTCTGTTACCCCTCTGGAATACTGTGGATTTTGTGGACTCAGGGATTTTCCTTAAAATATTAGACATTCAAATAAAACTTTAAAAAATAAAATGTAATATGTTTAAAATTATATGTTTTAATGATGATAAACTAGTGCATTTCACTTGCTAACGAGTTGCTTATTTAAACCAAGGAGGACGGGCTAGGAATAGGACACACACAGGGCGGATCCACTTACCCACTAACATCTGTATCATTGTCTTGGTCCCCAGAAAACCCACACTTGGCCCTAAGCTCTGGTAGCCACTCTGTCCTGCTCGTATTCCCTTTGTCCCTCCAGGCCTGCCCTCACTCCCCTCTGACCCCAGCTCCTTGCTCTGTGAGATGGACCTGTCGACCCCTGAGGGCTCAGTTGAATTTTACAAATAAGTTGTGTCAGAAGAAATGAAAGAGAAGGAGTGGTGTGAAGACACATATCAGTCTTCTGTTTTCACCACAGGGCTATTCTCCTTGCCCTCCACAGAGGGTCCCTTTTCCAGGAACCCTTTACAGAGCACTCTCTCAGTCTCTGGGTCTCTCTGTCTTTACCATTCACTTGCTTTCTGCTTTGGAATTGAGGGACTCCCTATTAGAGAGACTGAAGCACTCCAGAGACATGAACATTCAGAAACACTTCACTGCTTTCTCACTTTTCAGTGAAGCCCCGAGGTGACAAGCACCACCTGTGCGGAGAGAGAGCGAGAGAGTGAGAGAGAGAGAGAGAGAGAGAGACTAATGATTTTCAAAGCTTCACTATTAATGGTGTCCTTGTGGTCCACAGGTGTTGATGGACACCTTCAACACAAAAGCCACAGACAAACACAAGTAAGGAAACTTGGAGGAAATTGAGACAATAGAGAAGCTGGAGTAACACTAAAAACCAAACAAAAGAACTCGGAAAATTAAGAGCTGTATCCATCCAACAGGAACATAATGCTGTCCTCTTTATATATGAAATGGAATGAATGGTGATTAAAAAGAGTTCTTGGAGATTAACAGTAATAATTTTTTTTTGGTACTGGTGACCGTAACAGTAGTAATTTACATTAAAAAATGTTGATTCTAAAAGATAGAGGGAAAAGTCTAGTTATCATCCCAGAAAAGAGAAAAGAAGATAGTGAGATTTATACTGGAATAATGAAGGTAAGAAAATTAGAAATCCCATTCAGGAGCTCTAATCTCCAGCTAACCATAATCCTACACATAGGAAATAGAGAAGAGGAAAGGGAGTAATTACCAAAGATAAATCAACTTCCCAGAGTTACTACCTCCAGTTTGGAAGGGCCCCCCTGGGCCAGTATGATGGGCCTGTGTCCTGTCTCATGGAGCTTTGCACTTACAAGGGTCCAGCACTTTGTTCAGTGCTTTACTATCACCATCCTGAAATGCTTAATAACTTTGAAAATAGATTGCATATTTTTGTTTTGCACTGAATCAGGCATACTATGTAAGACAGTCCTGGGGCCTTCCTACAATTCTAAATACAAAATTACTAAGATTTACTATGAAAAAATAAAAGCACTGTCAAATATTCGACAGCTCCAAAAATTGGATTTTCCATGCACTGTTTTCTAGAGGCCTCTGGGAGACCCATGTGACAAAAATCAAAGACACATAAGTAAGTGGAAAAGGGAAATACCAGAAAAAATGATGCGTGCCCATGTTAGGAGATAGTCCAGATTGATGTGGGAATTCAGAGGAAAGGAAGCAGTGGAAAGAAATAGAACTGTTGATAAACTTTGGGAATGATAGAATGGAATTTGTTTTGACAGATTAGTTGAGCATTTGTAAAAAAAATACATATATATATTTGGCAAGTGAAGACTATTGACAAGGACTCATTACTATAAACATTTGTAACTGAATAACAAATAAGATGCAAGACAAATTTTGATGAGATTAAGGTAAGGACATTGATGAAGTTAATAAACAAGAGTTATTTTTTCTCTTATCCTATGTATTTCCAAAAGTAAAGTCTGAAATTGACAAATCAAGAAATAGTAAAAGCATATTACATAGAAATGTAGTTCTTCCAAAGAAAAGAAAACAAGGAGTAACCCATTGAGATTATTTGCTTCTAGAGAACTGAATGCTCTTTTGTTAACAGCAAAAAGAATTCTAATCTCAATTAGAGTAAAATGTCCAGTACATTGCTCATGAAAATGATTTCCTTTAGATGTTATGTCCTTTAATTGGTAGTTTAGAATCACTGACCATGACAAATTTAAGTAACTAAAAAATAATAAGGCATCAAAATTCAGATTGGATTGAAAGTACACAGAGATTTTGAAAGAGTACAAATTATTCCAAATATGAGTTGATGGTAATGTTGAACTTCAGTTGTTTTGAGGTCTCTTTGACACTTTGTGAAACCAAGGAAAGCAAATAAGTTTTGACATAACAATTAAATATAAACCTGTTCATTGTATACCCTGCTCATCTCCTGCACTGACTGAAAACTGTAACACACTTGAGATTCCAGGCAGAGAAAAAAAAGCAAGTTTGTATTAAGTGATAAAAAGAGGAAGGAAAGTACAAAGCAATGTAAAATATGAGTGGAATAAACTAAAATGGCAAAACTTACTACATTTTATTGTATAAGAAATTAGAGGAAAAGTATTTGGAATAGTTTTAGAAAAGTTAAATAAGAATTTGATCTAGAATGACTAAAATCTGCTGGATGGGAGGTTGGGTAGGAAAAGAGTCCTGCTAGACTAAGAGGCTCCTGAAATGATCAGGGGACTGGAAGACAGCAAAGTCCTGTTACTGTCTTGGCTGAGCAAAGCAGTCTTAGAACCAGTTCTGTCAAAACAAAGAACAACAACTAAGATACCGCAGACTGTTTAAAAGTGATATGTTACTCTGTTAAGGTTACTATCACAAAATGCCATATACTAGGTAGTTTATAAACAACAGACACTTCTTTCCACAGTTCTGCAGTTCCTGTGTTGACAGACTCAGCGCTGGTGAAGGCCCATTCCCTGTTGTTTCTGCTGTGACCATAGCAGGAACTAGTGAGCTCTCCCAGGCCTCCTATATAAGGGCACTAATCCCATTCATGATGGTAGAGCCTTCAGGATCTGACTCACATCCTAAAGACTCTACCTTGGCATACCATCCCCTTGTGGCGGGGGGGTGTTAGAATTTCAACATCCAGGGAAACAAATATAGCAAGTGACTTGGGACATTTAGTCTTAATTACTGCAGAATCGTGTACCAACATGCTTTAAAATATACTCACAGAGAAGGAAAATCATCTAAAAATAGATTTTTAGAGAAATATGCACCCAAAACATAAAACTACAGAGAGAAAAGTCAACATGGCATTTTTCCAATTACAATAGATTGCACAACATAAGAAAACCTAATAATCAGAAGTATTTCCACAACAGATAACTATCGGAAAGCAAAGAAGTCCTTCTGTTACTCTTGACACTCAGTGAGAGGAAAATTGAATCATTTAAAGAAGAGTCTCTTTGAAACTCAATGCCTCTGTAGGCATGCGATTTGTGGCATAATAAGCAATCAAATTGAGTTCAGTCAGTTAACTGAGAAAATGACTTTTATTGTGAAGCATTTTTTGGCATACCAGGAGACATATTTATCTGGCTAATTTAAATGATTCATATTGTCTCTCTCCTCTCTTCTCTTCTCCTCCGTCCACTTCCCTCCCCTCCCCTCCTTTCCCCTCCTTTTCCCTTTCATTCACCTCTCTGTCTCTGTCCCTCCTTTCCTGTCTCTCTCTCTTCCTCCTCTTTTTCTCTCTCTCCTCCTTTCTCTCCCTGTTTCCATACATGTAGGAATACCTTGTTTCAAGACACTACTAAAATTAGATGATCAAAAATTGTACTTCATTTTCCAGAATTTCTCTTGCCTCCATAGGAGTGTAGCTGTTATGCCTATAATTTCAGGATCAATGTAAATACTTCTTCCCTCATGAAATTTCAGGACTGTTACATTGACAGTGGCAAAGGCAGTTTTGAGAATGGCATCGTCACTTGTAAAAACTACAGAGCTGCAAATTTATTCTAGTTTTGCAATAGGAATAAAAACCAAAATACTCTTAAATGCCTTAGTCAGTGATTAACTGGGAAAACAAAGCAAAAGGTTAATTCTAACACGAATTTAAAACTAAGAATTTAATTCTCAAAATTGATTATTTTTTAAATGTATTACTGGTTTTGTGGGAGATAAGACAACAGGAGAATAGCAAAGGTCTCCCAAACAGGTAACCATAGCCAACTTCTGTGATTCAGGACACCCCTGGGTGGGCCACTGGTACTTCCTTTTCGGGGAGAACTCCCAAAAGCCCTGGGCTTTGGTGATTGTGACCCCCTTCTTTGACCCTCCAAACACAGTGGATAAGGATTTAGGTGTTTTGCATGTCTGCCCCTCTATACCTTACCCTGTATTCTCAATGCTGTTCTATTATACTGTGAACTTTACAATAATCAGTGTTCACATTTTTATAATGTTTATTACATAACAGAATAGTGTATGAAGACTGCAATTCTATTTCTAGCTTTTGTTTTATGGTTCACTGAGGTTATTGATTTTTTTATTAGCATAATTTTCTCCATGTCTATAGACCCCCACCCCCATCCTATTTGTATCTACCCAATACCAGTGAGTGATTTTCCACTTTCCTTCTGGAATTCCCTCTTGGAGCTCTTTGCCCTCTTGCTGAAAGCTGGGTGAGTTATTCCCCAGCTCTGCTTCACAGATGCCACCCTGAGGCTGCCCTTGACCACGCTCTGATGGTTCTGGTCTCTGCAATCTATGGTTTCCTCCTTCCTGAATTTTCCCATCTTTCTGGAAAAAGCACATTCTCCAGTACTTCCAAGAAAACATCTATGACATCAATCTTTAAAATCTGAATGCTAGAAGTCTTTAGTCTTTCTTCTCATTTGATGGTCTGACAGAATATTCTAGATCCAGAGACACTTTTCCTAAACATTCAAATATTTTGCTTCACGTCTGCTGTGGAGAGTGCTATGCTTGGTTCTTCTACTCTTCTCTGATAGTCACTGCTACTCTTTCTGTTTACATGCTGTATTTCAAAATCTCAGTCAGTTAGCCTCTTCTACAATGACTTCTGTTGTTTTTCTGTGATTTCTGTGTTTAGAAATTTTTATTTTAGGGAGGGTTCAAGTTGGAAAGAAAATAGGTATAAGTGGTAATCCACTATCTCTATTCAAAACACAAATTCTCACTTCTTGCTGCCCAACTAAATTGGCAAAATGATGATGATAAGATGTGAATAAAATGAAAACCCCTTTCTAATTAAACACCTAAGTAACTGAACAAAATAGCAAAGATTAAACAGAAAACCTATGGGGCTGGTACAAATGGACTTTACCCACTTGCTAATGAAAAAATTACAGTGTTTTTTCCCCCTTGGAAGGATAGAGGAAATAAGAAATAATGAATCATAACACAACTACAACACATAGACAGTAAGGAGCATCAAATTTGATCTAGAAATTCAGTTAGCTTATTTGTACACAATTCTGTAGTTTTTTTTCAAATCCCGTTACTCTCATCCTTCCACATGATTCTGTAAAGACTGTTGTATATTCTAAAGCAGGCTGTGTACTCTAAAATGCTTGAGTCATTTTCGTTTGTTAATTTTAGGATTAATTTTTGTTTGCATCAGTTACTTTAGAATTTTTATTTGTAGGTGTGATACTCTCTCCCAAGCTCCAAAACACAGATGCTAATTTTCTTCTGCAATTCCATTTTAATATGTCCCTTGGGGGAAAAAAATCACACTGAAGAATGTTATAATGATTGCTTTTTCTTGGTGGTGTTTAAAAGAACATTGCTTTTCAAAGAAATTGCTTAAAAGAAGCTTATGGAACAAATGGTCATGCAACTTTAAAATGATAGCAATAAAATAGCTAAGTGATCTCAAGAAAACTATCTGAATGTTAACCACACAAACTGGAAGGCTCAGCCTAAACTCTAATAATCAACCATTCTGTGAAGAAGCCAGATGTTAAGCAGATGCTATTGCTACTGCTGCTAAGAAAGAAAAAAAAAATAACTATACATGCATTTTACTCATTGTGTGTTTCTTTTCTTTTTTATTTTTTTCCCACCATGTGTTTCTACAGCCAGGAGAGAACTAAAGAAATCAGCAGTGTGATAAATGTCAGTACATCTTAAGAATGGGGGTATGAACATGTTAACTTTCTAAAACTCTCTCCCTCGATGGCTGCTTAGGCTGCTGTGTGCTCCATCTGACTCAGCTCGTGAAAAGGATTCACACGGAAACATATTTTTCAATGCTGTGAGCAATCACATGGTCAGTTCAGCTTCTAATACTACAGCAGAAGTTTTTGAGTTTAATATTTAAATGTTAAGAAACTTCAGAGAAACAAACCTAAGACTAAAACATTGCAGAAAAGAAGTTAACATATTATTGAGCTTTTATTCGTTTAAATTCACACAGGACTGTACGTATTGAGCTTTTATTCGTTTAAATTCACACAGGACTGTACGTATTTACTTGGTACAGTGTGATAATTCAGTATGTACATACACTGTGTAATGATGAAATCAGGGTAATTAGAACTTTCATCTTCTTGAACATTTGTCATTTCTTTATTTGGGAAGCTTTGAACTCCTCTCTTCTCGTTCTTTATAAAGTACAACGTAGGGCTGGAGATACCACTCAGTTGTAGAGTTCTTTGCCAAGTATGCACAGTGCTCCCAGGTGCCATCTCTACTACTGCACAAAAAATACATATTCATATATTGATGTACAAAAATATAATCTAATACATTGTTTTGAACCCTTGAGTTAGAGAACCCTAACATTTACTCTCCCTGTGTAAGTGTATTTCGGTGCCTGTTGTACAGTTACTTCTCTCCTCATTCCTTCCTGTCCTTTTAGTTATCTCGTGTCCACTATCCTACTTTACTGTTAAGAACTCAAATTTTTAGCTTCCACATGAGTGAGAACATTCAATATTTGTCTTTATGCATTTTTCTTATTTCACTCCAGATAGTGTCTACCAGTTCTATCTATGTTGCCTCAAGTAACAGGATTTCATACTTCTTTATGGCTAAATAGTATTCCATTGTGTTTATTTGCTGCATTTTCTTTATTCATTCATCAGCATCTCATATGATTCCATATATTGGCTACCGTGAAGAGTGTGGCATCTCTCCAATAGCCTGATTTCCTTTCTTTTGGCTATACACACAGCGATAGTATCAATCAACATATTATAGTCCTGTTTCACTTTTTTAAGGAACTTCCCTACTGTCTTAGATGATGGCTTTACTAATTTGTATGCCTACAAGTGTTATGCATTTATTATGGACTATTCAGATCATGTCACCAATTCCTGTAGCCTTTCTACTATCTGTCACATTCAACCCACTCATGATCTTAACACAGAAAAAGCATTTTACATCACTTAGTTTAAATTTGAAATGGGAGTAGGTCCGTCCAGTTAATTCTGTGGTTAATCTCATTTGCCCCTTTCTCATGCAGAAGATGTTTTTATTACCATGATCTTAACCATCTAGCAGTAGGCTCTTAATTTATCCTGAATACCTTGTTGCTCTTGAGACATTTACTTTAATCATTGGCTGTTTTACACATCTTACCCACTTCCCATACTATCCCCCTCTGCTCCAAGAAGAGCTGCTTACTGTCCCCGAGAGTCATGAATACTCCTATGCGTGCTGTTTTCAGGCTGGTGGCTTCCCCTCTGATCTCCTGGCCTGCACTAGCTATCATTCCTCTTTCCTAAGAAAAAATTATATCTGAATGAAATTCACTCCTTTGAAGTAGTTAGGTTCACATGGATGTTCTTGTTACCATCACAGCTACTGTACAGTTTGCAGTAAGTTTAACTCCATTATAAATACCTCTACACAAAAGTACGCATCTTCATAGCTTCTCAGTACTCACTTCCACTACATTCTCTACACTCAAGCTAACTCTCATTTATGTCTCCTTACCCATATTATATCTCATGCCCTAACACTGAAGATTCATTTTATTTATGGGTTTGTGAGTATATACGTATGTAAACATAATTCAAAATTAATGTTATTCCCCTACTTATGCAAATAATTTAGTGATTTGGAAAATTTATAGACAACCCTATAGGTAAACATGTAGCTTATATGAACAGTTGGTGGTCTAAGAAAACATTTACTCCTGAATTCTCAGCTTATTAATTAATTGTTAGAACTTATTTAATCCTCCCAAGAACTTAATGAACTATTCTCAATTTTAAGATGTGTACATTGAGGCTTATAGTTTTAACTAATCTGTTCATATCATTAGAGTTGATTTATCCAGAAGCATATCCAAACCAAATCTGTACATCTCAGAAATTCATGCAGGTTCCTTTTACTTCAAGATGGAAATCACACTAAGATTATGTTTCATAAATACCTTAAATATTAATCATTGTCGATAAGCTATAGGAAGGAAATTTTACCAGGTTGGAGGTGTAGCTTAGTGGTAGTGCGTGTACTTAGCATATGTAAGGCCCTGGGTTTGATCCCTAGCACCACCACCACACACACACGCACACACACACATACACACACACAAAGATTACTCTTGGAACATAAACTGTCAACTCTTGATGCAATCATTGCTAAAGATTAGTTAACCTAACAGCAAAAAGAAGAACTGCTAGACATCTGTTGATTATATACATATGTACCACTACCAGGAAGGCTTTAGTCTTAGTAAACGGTCAGCTCTATGTTATAATTACAGTGACTCTGAGGAAGTTTTCAACCAGTAAATATTTTCAGGAATAACAACAAATTAATTGTTATCCCTTTGACAAGTCCACCTTACCAATATGGCAACATGGATTTGATAAGGATACCTGTACACAAACATGAGCATACACATATGCAAACACAATCAGAGATATGTGGGGTGATCACAATTTAAAAAGAATGTTTAAATTGTTTTTTAAAAAATTATTATAGGAAAAGATACATTGCCATTAAGACTTTTCAAAATACTCGTCCTTGCTTCAAAGACACTTATTCCATGATTCTTGCTGCTTTCTAAAGCATTTCTGCAAGTTTTCCTTCATGCCTGTTCTTACAAAGTGTGAGCAAAATTTCAGTGAATATTACTGCCAAGCCCAAGAAAACAGAGAGCAAGGCTTATAAAAACATGATGGTGTGTCCCCATCCACCTGAATCACTGGATCTGGCACTGTGTGATGACTGGATCTTCCTCAACTCAAAATGATTAGGAAAAGTAAATGTTTTGAAATAATTCAGGACATGGTAGCAGCCAGGACAGTATAACCAAAGATGAAAGAGGACTTCTCCAGCTGTTTTCAGAAAGTGCCACAAGTGATGAGATGTATGTTTCAAAATTATGGGAAGTATTTAGAAGGGAATTAATAGCAATATACCTTTTACTGTAATAAATATATTTAAAATGTAAACCTCCACTGTATATTTTGATCAGACCTCAGACACTGGGATAGAGACGCACATGCTACTTAACTCTGTGGCAGCCTTCATTAAATACCACATAACACAAACTTTTATGTTTAAGAAAATGAAAAACTAGAGCTATTATTTATTTCTGAAACTGTTGTTTATGTTTTAGATCTTTTCTACTAAAAGCAGAAAAAATAATGAGCAATGATTAATTTAACAAGAGAAGATACAAGTCTGAAGTTTGGAATGAAACAAAAGACATATTCATCCAAAAGAAAATACATTGTCCTTAGGAACTGGAGTCTTGATCCCAAATCAAAAGTCACAAGGACAAATGATTAAATGCTACTGTAACTGGACTTAGTACAAAAAAGAGATACAGACAAGGCAGCATGTTTTGATTAAACAAGTGGTCAGCTAGGGCTCCACAGCAACATCTCTGTAAAAGGCTCTAAAAAGATTGCACTTCATCAAAGCCCATTTCAACATCTTGTTCTGAAATGGTGTAAACCTTCAATGACATCTGAGACTTAGTGCCACTTAGGACGACTTTTGCCTTAGAAGTTCAGAAAGCTAGCTCTCTAATAGTAAAATTAACTATAATTTCATGCATATCACACTGATTTTGCCTTTGCTTCTACTAAATTAGTGCCTAGCTTTCAAATACCTAGTGACCTGAGAGACCTAACCTCAAAGAAGGAGTTTGGGAGGAAAAGATGCACTAGGATAAGAACACGATTTGCATGGCTACACTGGCAGGAAATGTGGAGGCCTCACTGTTAATGATTTAAATTCAACTTTGAGGAATCTGGGATTTTTAGGAAATGGTTTTGATGAAAGTGGTTTTGAGTAGATTGATTTGGCTTCTCAGATGTAGAACATCTTAAGTACAAAATAATAAAGTTATTATAAGTAAATAGCTGCATTTGAGAATTTTACCAACAGCTACATCTCCAAGAGTTTAACTAAATGACTGATAATTGGAAAGAAAAATTGGCACAGAAAACAAAATTCAGCAATCTCTCAAATTTTAAGAAACATTGGCTAATTCGTTAGCTTTATAATCTTTATTATAAGACAGAAAGTGTTTTTGAAGGAAATGAATACAAATTGAAATTCATTGTTATTAAACGAACAGATATGTAACAAACTGATGTTGCCTAAAAAAGGACATGTTGGGTAAAAAGATTGAGAAGAAAATAAAAAATCAGATATTGCCCATCCACCTACATGAACAGAAAATGTAGGTAGGTGGTGATTTTAAAAAAGACATATCATACTTTCTTTCTTAAATTTTTATATAATTTCCTTTATATAAGATGTTCAGCATCAATATATGAACATGTTGAATATTTTCTCATCCTGGAAATATAATAATAGCTAACACTCACTAAACATTTACCTTGTGTGAGAACTTTTTTGAGTATCACATGCTAACTCCTTTAGGACCTATAAAGTCATTGTCATTTATCCTGGCTTTTCAATGGGGAACCTGACTCCAAGAGGCTTAGTAACTTGTCCAAAGCCACAAAACTAGTAAATACTTTCTTAGATTGGTAGCCATGTATTGGAAACTTCTGCCCTTATCACCAGGCGATGCTAACTCTCCTTTACTTACATGAACTTGCTTGCCTTCCCTTCCTAGAAACCTTCCATTCTTACCTCTGCCTCCCTCCTTAGAGCTTACCTCCCCCACCTCTACCATGGCAACTCACATGGTAACCACTTGGACCACTGTTGGGAGGTAACCACTGCTGGATGTGCCAACATGACATCTATGAATCCAAGCTCTGCAGGACAATTCATTTCAGAACACTCTTCAGAATGTTCTTCTTTCTTGTTTGTTTGTTTTGGCATCAAATTTTTGAGAGTTTTGTCTCAGTTTTCCTTTCTTCTCTCTGCTAAATGTCCTTGCCTTGTCATAGGTTAAATAGAATATAATTCTCCCCTCCAGCCATTTCTTTCATAGATGTTGTCCTTGGCCATGAGAGTTGACTTGTCCAATGGAAAGTTAGCAAGGTTTGATTTGCCCTGTTGTGCCCCTGTGACCCACCATGATAAGCACATGCCCCAAGTAGTAGGTGGATGAGGTGGAGTAGAAGTGAGTCTAACACACAGCCTGAGACACACTTTGCTGTTCTGAGCTGAGTTTAGCAGAGAAACCAGGCTTGCAGGCCAATAACCAAGAAATCAAATATTTATTGGTGCAAACCACTGAGAGGTTACAGGTTCAGACCACCCTTTTCAGTAGACTTTTATATGGGCAAGTCATCACCTTAAATAATTCTTGATGTTTTCATGGATAAGTTTGGAAAAATAATAGCATGTGCCTTGCTTGCATGGTCAACAAATTAAATGAAACAGTGCATGGGAAGTGTTTAGCATAACAACATAGTATGCACCTGGTAATCATTTGCTAGTATTATATTTTCCTCTTCTCTAGTCTTAAATATGCTACCAGAAAGCTGTTCTGGGAGGACACTTAGAGATCTCCAAATAAACAGGTGTTAGAGCTCGTAACACTTCCTCGTTCTAGGACACCTACCATTGCTGATGACACGTTTCACACAGCTCACAAATGAGCACCCCAGAGTCCCTGTCTTTTCCCTTACTCCCTTTGACCAATCTGCAACCAAGTCTTCTTTTAAGTTCCATCTCCTGAATATGTTACCTGTCGCCTCTCTCCACCCTTCCCACCACTATCTTCATCCCCTTATCTTTCTGCATGAGTTCCTACTTCAATTAGAGAAACGCTACCAATTTTAAGATCTAAACCGCCACATTCAGTAAGAACACAGTTTATTTCTTATTCCTGAAAAATCCGAGTGGGAGTTCTCGGTTAGTAAATGACTCCTCAGCTCCTTCCGTCATAGGGTGCTGCTGTTCATGGTACATGGCTTCCATGGTCACTGTGTCACTCTTGTGAAGCTAATGGAGTGGGAAAGAGGATGTAGTAGCTTTATGGCCAAGCATTCAGAGTGGCACTCCTAACACCACTCATATTATATTGAGGAGAAATTGTTCAAATGGTCACATCTAAATTAAAGGGGGCTGGGAAAGGCAACTCAGCTGAGTGCTAAGGAAGGAGAGGTAATGAGTTACATGATGAGCAACAGACTGTACATGGCCCCAGGTCCCTTATTAGTTTCCACGTTTCCAGGCTCGTTTCCTTCTATAATCCAGTTTCTAACAACTTTATGTGTATGTGTGTGTGTTAAACACAAATTAGGTAATTTCACTCTTAAGTAAAAACCTCCAGTGTCTTCCAGAAGAATATTGACCAAAACCCAAACTGCTCACCTTGACTTCATCAGTTTATTCCTACCTTATCTTTCTGAACTTGTCACAGCACCAATTTTTTCATCATGCACTATGGTTTACTCACATTGATTTTCTATCTGTTCCTGGACCACCTAACACAATTCCTCCTGTAGGGTCTTTGTACCAGCTTTTCTCCTCTCCTAGAACACTATTCTACTCTTTTTCCCACTAAGATTTCAATTTGAATGACACTGCTTCTGAAAAGCTTTCTTTGACAACTCAATCTAAAATACCCAGTGACTTTTTTCCTACCACAAAAGTTTATTTTAATGTTCTGAAAAAGCTTATAATTTGATTTTCTATCAGTTACCTTCTGTCTTCTTTCTCTTTCTTTCTTTCTTTCTTTCTTTCTTTCTTTCTTTCTTTCTTCCTATTCTTCTATTCTTTGACAAGCAGAAAGATATCCTTGCATCTTTTATTCACCATTGTTCTGTTACCTGTAACACTAGCACTATTTTGCACATGGCTCTTTCAGTAAATATTGGCTCATTACTAAAATATGTTGAACTTTCTGTGCATTAAGCTGGACACTTTTATCCCTTAACCAATTCTAGTGAACTGAAAAAATATGAAACATGTTTGTTTTTTATATTTATTATGCAAGAAACATCTGTGGCTGAAAGCCAAATTTGCTAGGAAATAAATTGATCAAATTATGCCTAATGAACCATGTAGATGATCAATTTAATTGTAACCTCTTTTCATTTCATTGACCTTAAAAATTTGAATGTGATATCTGGAGATAGAGAATAAGTATGTTTTCCCTAAGTTAGCTGGGGATTTGGTATTTTTTTCCAAAGAAATTTTATTTTCACATGCAGTGAAAAGACTTAATTTTTCAGACTAAAACAACATATCTTCTTGAATTGAACTATTTTTTGTGTTTACACTGAAGAATCAGCACAAAAGTAGAATAAATTTAAAATAAAAAATAAAACTGCACAGTATTATAAATTTTTTGGTATTTAAAACCATGAAATATGTATATATGTATATGTATATTGCTTGGGTGGTTGGTTGCTTTTGGATTTTTTTTAAGACAAAATGTAGTTCAGGTTGGCCTTGAACTCACTATGTAGCCCAGGCTGACCTCGAACTCACAGCAATCTTCCTGCTTCAGTCTACTAAGTACTGTGATTACAAGTATGTGCCACTATGCTATATTTTTAATATTTAATACTTATTTTAATAACATTTTAGTTTTATGTCTGTAGATGTGGAACTAAAGTTTTTGTTTTATTCCTCTCCAAAGGAATATAGTAATAAAATAAGAATTAATAGTTGCTGAGGACTTCTGACATGTCAGTCACTATACATGCATACTGCATGAGTTTAGAAAACCAAGGCCTAGGTAAGTGAAGTTATTGTTTCAAAATCAGAACGCTCCCCACTATATGCAATGCAAATGGAATTTACAAATCCCAATGTAAGTGTTATATATTTGATGTCTGGCTGAAAAACTACAACCAACATGTTTCATCTATTAAGAATCATTCTCTTTAAATATGAATTGCATCATTTTTAGCAAAACACCCTTTTACATTTGTGATATAAAAATCCTCAATGATGTGAGGCATAATAGAGTCTTTCAAATGTACCGGGATTGCATTCATGGCCAGCAATTCAGTAAATGTCCCGAGAGTGACCCGTGATGTTAGTGTCTACATTCATGAGACACAGAGCAGACAAGCACAGCTGGCTTCCAGGAAACCTGAGCTCTGCGTAGCTACCTGTGACCCTTAATTAGCTGTGAAATCTGCTTCCAGCCTTCCCATGGGCCACTCCACCTGCTTCGCTCTCTGACTGGCTACTTCTCCGCTTTCCTACTTAGTAGAGTGGAATATTAGAACTGATGCTATATGAGAAGCTGTCACATCAGCAAGATTTAAAACTTCAGACTTGAAGGATTTCTTCTTTTTTTTTTTTAACCTGTAATCTGGTTTAAGATTTTTTTGAGTTCAGAGAGGTTTACCATTAGTGGCAGCCAGGACAAGAACTCTACCCTCCTGTTCTAGACTCATGCTCTGCTTGCTGTGCTCCTTTCTCACACTGCTGCTTCGCTTGTCCATCTCTCCTTAGGATTGCTAAGGTAGCTCCTCTCCCGTTCCCATTACAAACCAATGGTTACCTGACCTGTCACCCTTATTCTCAGTTCTCTTTTTCTGTTTGCTAAAACATCAGCAACTACCCAAGTAAATACAAAGAACTATATTAACGGAAGCCAAAAACACACATATTTCTTTCCCCTTTCTTAGCAAATATTTTGTTTATTTAAAGAGCATACCTTCTAAATATAAATGGAATTTGGGAGAGTATTACAGATCATGGCAAAGTATGTCTGGGATGGGTATTTTCCAGAGCTCCTAAAATCACTTAGGGGCCAGAGCCAGTGTCACACAGGAGGACACAGAAGCAGAGAAGCAGTGATAATAGAAGGGCTAGGACAAGCTAAATAACATGTGCATAAATATTTGAACTAGGGATGGACATCATTTCCTGTGTTTTAGCATTATATCTCCTTCCTAATCACAAACTCTTCTTTGTTTAGTTTCCTTTTCTGGCTTCAACAAAAAGCAGGTTTCAAGAGGATCATTTTAACATTGTTAAACTGAAGACATTTTCTATAGTTATTTTCTTCATATGCAGCATTTTACTCTACTTCTTTACTCTCATCTCCAGACCTGGAATTTATTATTGCCCTTTGTTTATTAATAGCAAGTATAGGTACTTTATTCTAAAATTCCTATCTTCTCTTTTAATTCACTTATTGCACTTATCTAAAATTAATTTTTTGATGTTTCATATTTATGTAAATTAAATCAGCAATTATTTTTAATCATTATAGAAATAGTCAAGAAATATGATCTCATTTTAAAATGATTTAGCTATGTATATTATGGACTAAATAGCTCTGATACTGACATATATCTTTTATTAGGCTTTAAATATGTATTTGCTTTTCAAAAAAATTTGATAGAATGTATACTTAATCATCTTGAAAAAAAGCATTGTTCAGTTTTGCTAGAAAATATATGCATGCAATTGCAATACACAAGCTATAAGAACTAATTCTCACATGTCATAAAATAACAAATTAAAAATTCTCTTACTCTAAAATAATATGCTTAGTAATTATGACCTTTAATCAATTATCCTTGAAAAAATATGTTTATCCTTTAAAAATCAAGAATTACAAAATTCAGTGTACTAACTGCATCCTCTTGGTAGGCTTTATTTTTTATAAATAAAGTAAGTATCCAGAATATTCAGTCTTCAAAATAAAATAAAAGATTTAAAAATTTCTCAATCCTTTGGTGGAAAGACTTGAAGTGTTAAAGGATTTACTGATTTTTCCAAAGCCTAAATCTACTGTCTAGCAACACTAGCCAGGGATTAAAAGCAAGAAACAAGGTAGGGTTAGTGGTAATTTTAGCTAACCTTAAAACATGGACAAACTATGAGAGATGAGTCTCTAGCATGGATACAAAATCAAGAACCTTCCTCTTCCTGGTTTGAGGATCCTCACTATGTTCTCTTTAAAACTATGTTTTCATGACTTCTGTGACTCTCATTGACTTCCCACATGGCCCTGACACGGTCCTTTCTTCTTACAGCCTTTACTTTTTCCCAGTCTGCTGCTTAAATGTTAATGTTTCCAAAGTTTGCATCCTTTTCAGTTTAGCCTACACTTCCCCCTCAAGTATCTGTGGTAATCTATATTCTGATGAATAACTTAGCTCTACATTTTCTGCCCACCCCTTCAAGATCTCATCCTATATATAGCATTTCCCACTTCAGTCAACCAATAACTTCAGTAACCTAAGATGGGGCTACTTACCTTTCTCCAAGACTTTCTCTTTTTCTTCTATACTGTATTTTAAATAGTAGAACTACCACTCACTTAGCCCTGCAAGCTAGAAGCACGGTTACTAAATTTTGTCTCAGACTTCATACTTACACTAACTCATCATATTCAGTTAGTCATTAAGTATCACTATTTGTCATCTTATTTTAAGTGTTTAACCTTTCTTCTTCTCTCCATGGCCACAATTTCATTGTAATTCTCACAACCTCTTGCTTGGATGCAGTTCAGTCTACTACCTCTTCTCCTCATTAGACCTTCTTATGTGCTTGCCCTGTGTGGGCAGTTCTCCATTTACACTACCACTGAAGTGATCCTAATAAAGCACATGACCAAAGTAAAACTCTTCAAGTTCCCTACAACCTTCAGGGAGTCCCAAAGACTATTTCCTTGCATATACATGCCTATAAGATTCTGAAAAGCTAATGATCAGCTTTCAACAATCAGATCAAATCTATCTTCTCCTTTCTGAAATTCTTCTTGACCTGCCATTGCATAGTTAATCATCCTCTCCTACAATAATATCGCACTATATATATATCTCTGTTGTTGTGTGTTTAAGTTATTTTTCTCTCATTGCTGAGATAAAATACCTGACACCCAAAGCTAAAGGTGGACAGATTTATTTAGTTCACAGTTTGTAGAGGTCTTAGTCATAAACAGCTGACTCCAAGGCAAGTTGGCATGGCAGACAGACATCATAGAGAGAAATGCTTCATGGATGGCAGAAGGTAGCAAAGCAACAAGCGATGACTGCAGCTTTTTCAGTCCCTTATGACTTATCCAGACTTCTTTGGGTGAGTATCACTCATACCTTTTATCCTAATGTCTTTGATTTTAGCACTGCACCTAGCATTCTAATGTCACACACTGTAGATCTAGCCACCTCTGTAAAAGCCCCACCTATGACCAAATAAAGCTTTGGGAGAACATCTCGTCACAAGCCATAGCATTCTTCCCCTGCCCCCCCAAAAAACTCATGCAGATTTCTTTATACAAAAGGCATTGAGTCCAAGCCTAAGATTAGTCAAAGTCCCCACAGTTTAAGCTTTGCTAAAAAGTCTAATTCTAAAATCTCTTCTGAAATTTAAGGCAAACCCCTAGCTGCAAGCCACTGTACAAATGAAAAGCAAGTTAAGTACTTTTAACATTCAATGGCACAAGATAGATATTTTTATTTTAAAAGTTACAAATGCAGGAATAGTAAGGAATAGGACAAAGCACGACTAAAACCTAGCAGGCCAAGCATTAAATTCTACAGTTCCAGTTCCAGCATCTCCACAATCTGTGGTAAGTTTTGGCTTCGCCCCAGCAGCACTGCTGGTGGTTGTAGTTCTCATGGCTTTTCTTTGGAGCCAGCTCTGCTCCTTTCTTTCAGTTTTCTTCAAACAATCTATGTTCTTGGCTTCTCTAAACTCTAGGGACCTCCATTGCATCTCTGGCTTTACATTCACAGCTTTACACACTGCTCTTTTAGGAACACACTTCATGGCCTCTCAGGTCTTTTTCTGAAATCTGGGTAGGAGCCTTCTTGACCCCACAACTTTTGTATTTTGTATGCACCTAAAACCACAACCATATGGATGATGCCAAGGTCTGCTGCCAACTAGAGCAGTAGCCAGGCTTCTTTTTGCTCTTGTCTGTAGGGGTCAAGTGCCTTTGAACCAAATCTCAAAGAACAACATTTTTAGGCTGTCACCATGCTGGAGCGTGGTATTCTGGGGCACGTTTTGTTGTTGTTGTTGTTGTTGTTAGTTTGTTTGTTTTGCTTTTGTTTTTGTTTTGCTTTGTTTAAGTCTTTTGTCTTCGCAACTCTGAGGCTACAGAGGCTACAGTCTTATTGGCTCTTATGATGCCCCAAAGCCACCTTTTCTGTTACCTTCTTTTGAAATACTCGACTTTTTCTTGCTAATCATTTTTGTGATCAGTTTTTCCTCTGTTACATCTTTGCAGGCCACAACTTTACCAGAGCTTTATTTCTGGCCAAACTCAAAACATTTTAAATCATTTTGATGGGTTCTTTGCTCTTGATTTTTAACATAAATCTGACTAAGAGCCCCAAATAGTAGCCATGTTAAAGAAGAACTTAAAATCTGTAAGCCCCAGAACTACTTTTACCACAAGCCATAACATTGTGTTTATCACATTGCACTGTGATTATGTGTCTTCATGATTGTACTGCTTTTGAATTCTGAGCTCCTTGAAGGCTTGAGTTATAGCTATTTTTCTCTGTGGCTGGCACTTTTAAATTTTTTAGCAGGAAAAAACATAGTAATTCCCTCTGGGAACATTATGTAATAATATAATTCATTTTCTCTGGAATATAATTCAACAACAGTTTAGAGCATAAATTGTAATGGAACAAAAATTCTGAGTGAGAACCAAGTAGGACATACACTGCTATGGTACTGCAAGCTCAGAAAAATGCCAGTCTTCCATACAGACACATCTGGGGCTCTGTGGAATGAGTACAGCTGAATTCCCAATAAATTTATTTATTCATAAGATTTAAATTCTTCTAGTCAGAAGTTTTTCCTAAAACTCTCAATCTCACTTAATGTTCTTGTTGTATATAATCTGATGTATAAATGTAAATATATTATTTTTTATGCCCCTTCCCCCAAATATGCTATGGAATCGCTGTTGGGTGAAACAGATATTTAGGAGGCATGGTTATACATTCAAAAATGACATTATTTCTTGATATTTGAAAATAAGATTAGTAGTAAAGTATGACTCAAGAAAATGTATCATTGATTTAGAAATGAATATCTGTGCAGTGGAAGTAGAAAGTATTATTTTGTTTTGAAACACTTTAGTTATTTTACATGCTTTATGTGTATAAGTAACTTCATAAGAGCTATCTTTGTAAACTTCCAAAAGACCAAAAGTTTTCTCTAATAAGCTTATCATCAAATTGCAGATATTTTAGAGAGATTTTTTTCCTTTG
The DNA here is from genome assembly GCA_004363535.1 of Dasyprocta punctata. NCBI lineage: Eukaryota > Metazoa > Chordata > Mammalia > Rodentia > Dasyproctidae > Dasyprocta > Dasyprocta punctata. Next base: position 11,439 of record RJWM01002188.1, on the reverse strand, counting down.
GTTATTTGTGATGATTGATACTTTATGCCTAAATTTTTAACAGTTAAACCTGAAACCTCAGTGTCTGCAGATTTTTTTTTTTTTCCAGCACTGGGACTTGAATCCCTGGCCTTTACACTGACCTATGTTTCCGGCTTTTCTCTTTTCTTTCTTTTTTTTCAAACTGAGTCAGGGCCTTGCTAAGTCACTGAATTTCCCCGCTTGGGCTTAGACTCACTGTCTTTAGCCTCAACTTCCCAGTGCTGGAGTCCTAATTGTATGTATCACATGTGGCACATCTGTTTATTTTTATGACAGAGACAAAGACTTACTTTTCCTTTTTCACATAAGATTTTATACTTTTTATAAAATTTTTGTTTGACATTTTTGTTGTGTCAGGAGCTGATCTCAAGAGTGTTGCACATGGTAGGCAGTTATTTTACCACTCTGCTACCTCCTTGGTCCACTAATTTTTAAGTAAAATAAAACTTAAACATCTTTTGCCCTAATTTCTGTTTAGGTTATCTGTATCATGGGATTTAATAATGATTTCTTTTCAAAATATTTCACAGTAGCAGAGTTATTCATTATTTAAGATATATTCTCAAGGTAAATTTGGAGTCTAGTTTTGTTAACTGTTATGAACAATAATATAAAATGTGACAAATAAATAATGAGAGTATGAATAATACAACAAAAGCACACATGTGACAGATAAATAAATTAGTGTTATCTGTGCCCATTGAGAGTTTCTTCAAAGTAACTTCAAGTAACAAAATATACTTTTAATTCAATTTTAGTTTTTAATAGGAATAGAATACTAATGTTTCCATGGCATGATTATGCTTCTAATAATATTGGCATTAATAACTCAGGTATAAATAGAATACTATAAATTCAAGGTGTTTCCATGTACATGACCTCAATTAAGCATGAAAACAATTTTGTGAGCTATAATGTAACATAGATATTGACAATGTTGCTGTTTTACAGTCCTTTCTGTGGGAAACTAGTCAGGCAGTCATATACCACCTCACATGACCTGTGCCATTTAGTACCAACTAACTGGGCAAAAAATGAGTACTGATTTAAATACAGGAAGTTTGCAGAGTATCTAGACTATTTGAAAAAAGCCTAGCAAAAAAACTTGTCCTGGCATCAATTGATCATCTTTTTTAAAATATGAAAGATAGATAATAGGAAACAAGGAGATATTTTGCAAAAGAAAAGGAGATTAAGAGACTGAAGGGATAAAAAGAAGAATATGTGTCATATACCAACTCCCCATGGTGAATGTAATCATTATGTATTGCAAACATGTACTAATAAAAAATTTTAAACGTGAACCAGGAAATAACAAGAATCAAGAAGTTAATAGCCTCAGATAAAGATAAAAGTATGTTTAGAAAAAAGAGCCATAAAATACAACCATAGTCATAAGGAATCATGAGAAATCAAAATTATGAAGCAGGGGAGGGAAGCAGAGAAGTTATGAAAGAGAGAGCTTTAGCTCATGAGAGACAAGGATTTAGGGTAGCTAGAACAGTCCCCATTTTCTTCAGATAACTTGCTTAAGTCTATTTTCTTGCAATTAAAAGGAATTAATCAAAGTAACATGTAATATTATTCCCACTTCATAAATTAAGTAACAGAAGCCCAAGAGAATTAGAGTTACATATCTACTCTCACACAGTTATCAAGTGTTTTAGTTGGCAGTACCTTTTGCAGTCAATAGAATGTTTTTTACAGCACTGTTTTCTTAAATATGAAAGGATGTCAAAATCATTAGGAGAATTTTACAAAATACAGATTTCCAGGCATAGACCTGGACCTGATGAATCATAATCGTCAGGGCTATGACTATGGTTTAGTTTCAGAATTTCATGAAAGTTTCTCAATATTATTCTAATGGTCATACAGACTCCAACCCTCTCACAGGACAAAAATAGGTATTTTTAAAGGAACATAAAACCTCCTAAATTTGTATCCTTATGAAAATCATCTAAAGACCTCTTTCTCAATGAAATACATGAAGAAATGTAGAGAAGTGATTTAATATCATTGAATAAGTACTATAAAAATGCAGAACCTGAGATGTTGCTGACTAATGATTCCTTATATAGAAAATGAAATTAGAGTTTTCTGGTCACATGTATCCAATGTACTGTGCATTAACAAGAAGTCTACCAAAGTCCAGTCCCACAGACTTGCCATATTAGTTAAATTTAAATACAAAAATATAAAATAAAATAAATAAATAAGTTCAGAAATGCAAGTGGGGACAGCCACACCCAAGCCTTTCTCTGTGGGTCAGCGCCATTCATGGACTGCGGAGGGAGAGAACTAGGCCTCACCAGGAAACAGTCCCAGCAGGGAAACCATATCATTTTCATCGTTCTGTTGGGTTGGGTTTTATTCTCTTTTTTTTGTTTGATTATGTTAAATCTGATGGCACAAGCAGCTATTTGAAAGATAGCAAGGCATATTATGATAGCCATATTGGATTTACTGTTGGCTTGTTTTGCAGTCCTTTATTGCATTCATTGTTTTGCTTTTATTGTTTCTATTCTATTCTGTTCTGTTCGATTTTTACTATGCCTGAAGCTACTTGACGACAACAAAAGGCATTATGGTAACTATTGTTGATTTCTTGAGGTTTTGAAGTCCTGTATTACTTATACTGGTTTATTTTGATTAGTTTTATTATGTTTTATTTTCCTTAGTTTCATCCTCTTTAAAACAAAATTTTTTTAAAAAAAAATTCAGAAATGCACACAAAATAAATCTGAATTCACAACTGATTGCATATTTCAAGCAAAGTAGATGCTTTCAAGGTTTCAACTGCCAAACAAACCAATATATAGACATTAAAACTCTATCCATGGTGAGTGGAAATAAAGCATTTGTGATGTATGGGAGTCCACAGAATGACACCCAAACCACTCAGCAAGGATATATTGCTTTGATTCAGATTTTGGGATTGTTTGGAGCTCACATACAGACCATCCAGGCTGCTGTGCCTCAGTTCCATGATATAGATTTCCATCATTTTCCTGTTAATGTTTATACATGTGGGAGTGTTAATTTTGTATGTCTACTTGATTGGATTGAGAGATAGATAGAGAATTGGTAAAACAACTCTGGCTGTGTGTTTGAGGGTTTTCCAGAGAAGACTGGTGTGTGCAACTAATTGAGTTGGTAAAGACTCACCCTAAATGTGTACTGCACCATCCCTAGGTTGGGGGCCCAAATGGATTGGGAAAATTAAAGAGGAAACTTTTCAGCTTTCATTCTCCCTTCCCAGGTGAGTGTATTTTCTGCTGCTGGTACCTTTTCACATCAGACTTAACATTCTTTAGTCTCCAGATAAGTCCCCAAATAAGTCTTGATGATCTGCCTCTGTTTGGTTTTGGCTGCTTGGACTGAGTAGCAACTGGCTCATTTGCCTCTCCCGCCTCTGTGATTGTGTGAATCAAACCAGAAAATTCCCTTTTGTAATTACATATATTCTAGCAGTTGTGTTTCTCTAGAGTACCTTGAATAATATAATCCTTACTGTCATACACACAGAACAGGAAGGTTGAGGTCAAAGCTTATATGTGCTTACTTATCAAGTAGAGTGCACTGAAAAAAGGCAATTTTAGTTTAAAAATATTTGGGTGTCTGAGTATGTGTGACTTGTCCTGGAGAAATTCCAGATATACACTGATGAATATAAATGTGGATAGATATAGATAGATATAGATATAGATATAGATATAGATATAGATATAGATATAGATGTCATAGTTATAGATAGATATGAATGTCCTTCCCCTATGGGCATAGCAGTGAATTTTCCATGACCCAAGAGAAATGAGACCAATGAATGAAGAGGACTCTGATCATTAAGTAAAGAACACTGGGAAAAATTGTCTTGGAAATTCTAACCTATATGCCAATGTGTGTGTGTGAGTGTCAATTTTATATATCAATTCGACATGGGATAGCCAGATTAAACATTAGTGCTGGGTATGTCTAAGAAAGTGTTTCAGATGTTATAAACATTTGAATCTTGGTAAAGTATGCATATATTGCCTACTCCAATATACGTGGATTCATGAATTCACTGAGGGCCTGAGTAGAGCAAAAAGGAAGAAGAAGCAGGAATTTATCCCCATCCCCTTTCTTTTGTTCCCCTTGCCTGTATGCTTGAGTTGAAATATCAGTCTTCTTTAGGCCAACAAGTCCTCTGATTCTAGGACTTTGGACTGGAGTCTACCACTGGCTTCCTTGGTAGTTTACAGACAGTGGACTGTGGGACTTGTCAGCCTCCATAATCATGTGAGTTGACTCCTCATAAGAAATCTCACCTATTATGCATTTCCTATTATTTCATTTCCTCTAGAGACTCCTGACTAATCCAGAATTTTATGATTTATATCCTGTCACTGCACTGGTTAACTGCAAAGTAACTTTCACAATCAACAGGGTTACAAAAGCTATTGATTCTTATACAAAACTCTCACTGTCTTTTATTTTTTGCTTTGATTTTTTTCCATTGGTGGAAAATATGATTCTATTTACTATTTCTTCCCTCCTAGTCTTTGCTTATTAAACTTTATCTCATGAGCTCAAAGAAGGAAATGGCTATTTTAAAAAAAATTTTAACCCTGGGCTATTTACATATTAGCCAACTTTCTCCTGGCTGAAACACAAAACCCAACACCCACAACTTAAAGGAGGAGACGTTTAACTTGCTTGTGGTTTCGGTCATGATCAATTGGATCCAAAGCAAAGACATCATGGCAGAAGGGTGTGGCAAAACAAAGATGCTTGGTTCATGGTAAACAGGAAATGGAGCAAGGAAAATTACCAGAGTAGAAGAGAGGAGAGAATAGTCAAAGACCTTAAGGCCATGCCTCCACCATCTCCCTTGATATACCTTGAAGTGAGCCCTACCAATCCCCATGGACGATCCCAAGTTCAATCAAATTGAAACTCCCCACCAACTTCCACAAGCTAGCAACGAAGAGGGGGTTTCCTCATTAAATTAGATTGAGATTTTTATATATGAAACTCTAAAGTAAAAATTCATCAACATTCTCTGTTACTTTTCAAATACGGAAGTGGTTGTCTAGTACAGGATCATGAAGAGTCAGAAAGTCTATGCTACTGTCTCCATTCTGCCATGTACAGACTGAGTGGTGTTAGGCCAATCTCTCACAAAAGATGCAATCAGTGCCTTGTTCGGGGCTCTTCAGACTTTCCCAGTTTAGTTTAGTCTATGTCTCCTCACTATCAGTACACAGTACCTAAATCTCTTCATCTGAGAACTTCCCCTGGCTGACAAAGCCTCCTCTGGATGCATCCATTTTCCATAATCTCAATGCCATTTTTCATGGACAGCAATTCTAACATTTATACAGAATCGCAAGATTCCCAAATAATCAATGCAATGGAGCAAAAAGGGTGTAACTGAAGCTATCGTACTACCTGATTTCTAACCATATTACAAAGCTATAGTAATTAAAACAACATGTTTCCAGAATGAATTGTGCTTGTAAACCAAGGTTTTACTGTTATTTAGATTTTTAAAATGGTCAAATGACCTGAGCAGACCTTTCTTCAAAAAAAAGACATTGAAGTCTGGCATGGAGGTGCTTCACGTAATCCCACACGTGGGAGGCTGAGGCAGATGAATCCTTGCAAGTTGTAGGCCAGCCTGAACTACAAAGTGAGACAGTGTCTCAACCCTCCTTCCCAAAAAAGACATACAAATGACTAACATATCTATGACAAAAATCTTCAGCAAAATTAATCATTAGGGGAATGCAGATTAAAACCACAGTGAGATACCACTTCACACCAGTTAGAATAGCTATTATGAAAATGACAAAAGATAACAAATTTTGGTGAGGGTGCTGAAAAAGGAACATTTGCCCACTGTTAGTAGCAAGGTAAATTAGTGCATCATTGGTAATATGGAGATTCCTCCAGAACCTAATATAATTGTTTTTGTACATTGGGCATTAAGGCATTGACAGTTTTATTGCAAATACAATTTGAGACACAATTTAGATTAGGGAAATTATTCCTTTTTCATATGGCAGGCCTTGTTGACAATACTATTCTGTACAAGCTTGATAATTACAGCCTAGATCAGAACAAAATCACATACAGCTTTACAGCACTCAGGAAGAAATATCTCATGTAACATATGTAATACTAAAAAGCATGAAAGGCTGTTCTTTAAAGCCTAAATGTTATAATTAAATCAATTATGCAAGAAATGTAAGAGAAATTAATTCTACTTAATTTTAGTAAAGATGACTGTGGTTTATGCAAATCACCACTTTTAAATTGCTGAAAATATATTAAATATTGAAGTTTCAAATAGAACACATTGCTGTAAATCTTCAATAAGGAGCTTTAAATGTAACTTCAAGACTTTGGAATACTTTAAAAGCATATTTCTGCATAATATGCAGCTGTAATTACATCAAATTTGTACATGGACAATCTTTTCTCACCCTTTCACTTTTAACCAGACTACATTTTACAATGTGGTTTTTAAAGTTATTGACACATTCCTCCATACACTCATAGGGTAGTCAATGGAAAATCTTTACTATGAAGTTTTAAAAAGTATGACACAAAGAAATATTTAGTTGGAGGCAAAACATAGGTTTTTCCACACACTTGTAAAATGTAGTGTGTATTGCTATGTCTTTCCCTCTTATTTCTACAATTTATCATGCATGCTAGATAAATATTCGTAAGTTTATAAAGAGATCATCAGTCTTTTAAATAAGTTCATAGAGAAAAATACTAAGAGTTTCAGATTAGCCTAATAAGAGTTTCAGTAATTCCATGTTTTCCTTCCGTATAAAGTGTTGGACATGTTTTTGTGTTTAAGAGACTCAATTACTATTAATTCTGAAAGGAAGTAAGCCCTAATAACTAGTCTCTTATTTTATATAATCATATTTTTCATTTCAGTTGCAAAATTAAGTGTAAAACATCAGTGTTAGTTTATATGGAGATTTTGTTTTGTCAAAATAGAAAATAATATTGAATATACCATTATTATAATTGTATAATAATGGGTAATTACAATGAAAGGTAAGTTTTGCTTTTATATTTAATAAAAACTTTAAATCATTTTTATTTTTAGTAACAAAAACTAGGATCAATAAAAAAATGGGATCAGTAATGGAAAAAAATCAAAACATCTCTCAAATTAAATTATGTGCCCAAAATGCTACTAGAGTACCATCTTCCCAGGGAAAAAATCAAAATTATCTTCTAAATTGAATTAAGTATTTACTGTATCCATATTTCTGTATCCATATTTTATGATCTTTAGTTAGAAAATATGAAGGATAGGAAAGAGCATTTGAATATTTAATTAGTCATGTCTATCAAAATGTCATACGAAAGATGAGCAGCTACTTGAAGGTTTAAAAAAGTGAGATGATGAAAAATAAACTTATTTCCTGACATACACAGCCAGGTTAAAATACAAACAAAAGTACAATTGAAGAAACTTCAAAAGAACAATTTTAAGAGTGTTTCTGACATAAAGATATGGAGAAGTGAAATAACTGCTTGTGATTGATGTGAAGAGCTCAAGAATGGTGGAAAAGTTGCCCTGGAACTCAATAAAATAGTTAAAATTGGATTCAAAGGCATTCAGAAGGTAATTTAAAAGGTAATTTAAAAGTGAATGGGAGAGAATGCCAATGTAATGAAGAACAGCAAACTGGCTTAGAAGTGACTCATTGGCAGACAGCCCTAAGGTAGGAAGCAGAGTTAGAGTATATGAGGCAGGACACAATGAACTGACTGAAAAGATGAAGATATGGATAAGGCAAAAATAAAACCTGCAGAATGGAAAAGCAAATGAATACCTAATTTCATTTTCTGCAGTAATAGTCTATCATTCCATACTTCATCAGTTGTGTACACTATTGTTATTTTTATTAGCACAGATGGTAACACTATATCCTTAGCCATGCCGCTGGATTGCAAAGAGAATTTTTGAAAGAAATCCTGTGGTTTCTTTTCCTTTGTAGTTAATGACTTATTAATATCTTCTTCTTGGGAACAAAATAGACAAAGAAAATAACTATTCCTTTTATGGGATATAGAGGAGATAATTGGCAAAGTTCAAAACTTGTGAAAAACCTTTAAACTTTCAGGGAAAGTTTTTCCCCCTTTCATTAAGGGGAAAAAAGAATTGCCTTGCAATTTTTCAAAATAATACAAAAATGGTCATATATTGAATACTTTATAAACCATGAATGACAGACTTTATATATTGCCCTGGCCCATCCTCTGTACACTTTTGAGGGGTAAGTCAAAGACAACTTTAGATCCAATTATCCTTCTATGGACAATATAAATCCATCTTGGCTTTATGTCTGCTTTTAGTTCTCCCACATTCTTTTACAAATTTTTCCAGCTTGCGGCATCCAAACTGGACTTCTTACTGCTCAGTAGCTGTGCATACGATTTTCAAACCACACCTGTGGCAGACTGTTGTGTGCTTAGCAAACACATGTCCTTGTTCACTTGAGAACTCAGGTACAATCATATCTCCATGTGGTTTTGCAGACCTGTAAGGCCATGTGACAAGTTCCGGCCAACAAAGAACAGGCAGAAATGATACACATAATTTCCATACCTCATCTCCAAAATCTCTCATCAATCTACCATGCAAGTATCCTTCTTGTTTTACTTTCTTCTCTGTCCCCAGACCAGATACAGAGGTGACAGTGGGCTCCAAAGACCTGTGCCCTTTGGGACTAAGAATCCTTGTAATCTTTCACAAGATTGCCTCCAAAATATTAAAGCAGACTGCCACATGAGAAAAACGTATACCATTCATACTCTGAGTCGTTAAGGTTACTGAACAGCAACAGTAAGAACTTCTCTAGCCAATATTATACTTTCACTCTTTTCTTCCAATTTAAATAGGAACTCTATTTTCTGATGACTTTCAAGTGAATCCACTTCAGGAAAATCTTGTGACCTTTTCACTTCCTGGTTTTTTCTACTATTCATCAGTCTTGTTTTCTATTTATTGTATACAAATCTGTAATTTAAAAGTCGGGTTCGTTACCATTTAATTTACACAGTAAAAAATCATTCTTAGTTGTACAGATCAATGTGTTTTAAGAAATGTATGCAGGCATAAGACCATCACTACAGCAAAGAAGCAGAACATCTCCATGACTTCTTACACCTGCATTACTGCCCTTTCCTATCAATTCCTCTCCCATTTTCCATGTCCTATGTGTTTTATTTTTCTCAAATTTCATACAAATTAAGACATGTCATCTTGGAGACTTTTTTTGACAAGCTTCTTTTATTGAGAACAATGCATTTAGATTTATTTATTTCATTGCATGCATCAAGAATGTGTGCTTTATTGCTGGGAACTATTCTCTTGCATCTTTGTACAAAAAAAGTTACCAAGATTTATATAGACCAAAATTAAAACACCTTCAATACACATGATCTGTTGCCCATTTCCAGTAATAACTTGGAGAATACTGTTACTTTGAGTATATCCTTTCCCAGTTGTTATTTATCCATTTGTTCATTAATAATTATTTTTAGGCCACCTCCTATGTACCAAGAATTAGAGTTACCATGATAACAAAATCTACCCAGACCTCCTCCCTTGAATTTACTTCTTGGAAAGTACAGGACAGGTGTCAGTCAGTAAGTGTAAATTAAATGGCATATAATTATAAATTAAGTTCTATAGCACAAGAGAAAGGACAGTAATGTCAGATCATCCATTCCAGGAAGCCACAGCAGAAGTTCATTTCTCTCAAATGTTTTGGTTTAAAAAGGAAGAGCTCCTCATGCACTCCTTAGGGGGAGGAGCTGGGAGCACGGAGATAGAGACGGCAGTTCGTGTGTTTCTCAGGTCATGACGCTCATGTCCGACCTCAAGAACTGACCCAACTAGAAGGAAAGACCTTATAGCTGGATTATATATTTTCATGAGGGATTTTATGGGTCCCTAGAGATGCTTTAGTTCCCTGGAAATTAAGCGTGGCACAGACTAGGGAAGAGAAGTGTTCTCATGATTCCTCAAACTCCCACTGACTTAAGAAGAGAGAATCTGAGACATGTGCTGTCCTTTGTGCAGTTCACGGACTGGCGACGTTGAAAAAACAGAGAGAAACTCTTGGTAAACACATCATCATTTCCACTGGAGAGGCCCCACTGGAGCCTGACCAAGCTTCCCACAAGGAACTTCAAAGCAGTAGCAATCGGCCCAACATATCAGGGATGAATGATCTGAAAGTTGTTTTTAAGCTCAGAGGAGGCACTGGGTGCTTTTTAAAGGGGAGCGAGCAACTGGATGCAGCTGAGGGACTGAGGTTAGGCAGGAACAACAGAGTTCTGGACATTTTACCCAGGTGCTCACTAAAATGCACCATTAGATTCCTCTAACTCATCCAAAGGACCAATAAGGTAACAGATAACTATCATATGAAAACGAGGTGATGTATGTGCTAAATTTTGAAAAAGTACAATAGTTTATAAAGTTACAATATATATACTAACTAATATACATTATGGTTTACAAAGAATTTTGAAATATTTTTATAATGCCATGAAGTAAATACCAAGTAAGCAGGAATTATTATTTCTAGTTTACAAAGGATTGAACTGAGATTCAGTGGGGATGGGTGATTAACCCAAGACTATGTGTTCATGTTTAATAAGTCACCAGAAAAAAACTGAATATTTTGAACTCTAATCTTAAATTTTTTGTATCTTACCCCTATTATATTAAGAATGGATTTTAGCTGGGCATGGTGGCGCATGCCTTTAATCCCAGCACTCGGGAGGCTGAGGTAGGAGGAGCATTGTGAGTTCGAGGCCCACTTGGGCTACAATGTGAGCACAAGGCTGGCCTGAGCCTGCCTCAAAAAATGAGGGTAGGGAGTTTGGCTCAGAGGCGTAAGTGCCTGTCTGGCAGGTGCGAGGCTGTGAGTTCGATCCCTGGTGCCGCAAAAAAAAAAAAAAAAAAGGAAGAATGGATTCTCAATGTCATTTTATTTTTTTCTTTTTGAGATAGGAATTTCGCTATGCAGCTCAGGCTGGCCTTGAGCTCACTTTGTAGCCCAAGCTGGTCTGAAACTTGTAACGATTCTCCTGCCTCAACCTTCCAAGTGCTGGGATTACCAGTATGCACCACCATGACTGGCTTCAATGCCATTTTTATTAGCAATTAACAATATATAAAAAGTTTTATGGAGTCTTTACCTTGCGGATTGAAGAGAAGGCATTCAGAGAATCAAAAGTGAAGAAATTATTTTACACTTTTATTTTCCTTTATAAATTGTGCAACAATTGACCATGCATTATAATTTTACGATATGTATTACATAGGCTTGCACTCAGAATATATGAAAAAATTTACACTTATCTGAATTGGGTATTGTTTTGCTA